>JAUCBJ010007844.1:0-114118 GCA_032718475.1 Nemertoderma westbladi
ATATGGAGTCCATCATACAGCAGTTAGAACCAGTACTCTATATGGAGTCCATCATACAGCAGTTAGAACCAGTACTATATGGAGTCCATCATACAGCAGTTAGAACCAGTACTATATGGAGTCCATCATACAGAAGATAGAACCAGTACTATATGGAGTCCATCATACAGAAGATAGAACCAGTACTATATGGAGTCCTTCATACAGAAGTTAGAACCAGTACTCCAATATGGAGTCCATCATACAGCAGTTAGAACCAGTACTATATGGAGTCCATCAATCAGCAGTTAGAATCAGTACTCCTATATGGAGTCCATCATACAGCAGTTAGAACCAGTTCTATATGGAGTCCTCCATACAGAAGATAGAACCAGTACCATATGGAGTCCATCATACAGCAGTTAGAACCAGTACGATAGAACCAGTACTATATGGAGTCCATCATACAGCAGTTAGAACCAGTACTATATGGAGTCCATCATACAGCAGTTAGAACCAGTACTATATGGAGTCCATCATACAGCAGTTAGAACCAGTACTATATAGAGTCCTTCATATAGAAGATAGAACCAGTACTATATGGAGTCCATCATACAGCAGTTAGAACCAGTACTATATGGAGTCCGTCATACAGCAGTTAGAACCAGTACTATATGGAGTCCATCATACAGCAGTTAGAACCAGTACTATATGGAGTCCTTCATACAGAAGATAGAACTAGTACTATATGGAGTCCATCATACAGCAGTAGAACCAGTACTATATGGAGTCCTTCATATAGAAGATAGAACCAGTACTATATGGAGTCCATCATACAGCAGTTAGAACCAGTACTATATGGAGTCCTTCATATAGAAGATAGAACCAGTACTATATGGAGTCCATCATACAGCAGTTAGAACCAGTACTATATGGAGTCCTTCATATAGAAGATAGAACCAGTACTATATGGAGTCCATCATACAGCAGTTAGAACCAGTACTATATGGAGTCCTTCATACAGAAGATAGAACTAGTACTATATGGAGTCCATCATACAGCAGTAGAACCAGTACTATATGGAGTCCTTCATATAGAAGATAGAACCAGTACTATATGGAGTCCATCATACAGCAGTTAGAACCAGTACTATATGGAGTCCATCATACAGCAGTTAGAACCAGTACTATATGGAGTCCATCATACAGCAGTTAGATCCAGTACTATATGGAGTCCTTCATACAGAAGATAGAACCAGTACCATATGGAGTCCATCATACAGCAGTTAGAACCAGTACTATATGGAGTCCATCACACAGCAGTTAGAACCAGTACTATATGGAGTCCATCATACAGCAGTTAGAACCAGTACTATATGGAGTCCATCATACAGCAGTTAGAACCAGTACTATATGGAGTCCTTCATACAGAAGATAGAACCAGTACTATATGGAGTCCTTCATACAGAAGATAGAACCAGTACCATATGGAGTCCATCATACAGCAGTTAGAACCAGTACTATATGGAGTCCTTCATACAGCAGTTAGAACCAGTACTATATGGAGTCCTTCATATAGAAGATAGATCCAGTACCATATGGAGTCCATCATACAGCAGTTAGAACCAGTAATATATGGAGTCCATCATACAGCAGTTAGAACCAGTACTATATGGAGTCCATCACACAGCAGTTAGAACCAGTACTATATGGAGTCCATAAATCAGCAGTTAGAACCAGTACTATATGGAGTCCATCATACAGCAGTTAGAACCAGTACTCCTATATGGAGTCCATCATACAGCAGTTAGAACCAGTACTATATGGAGTCCATCATACAGCAGTTAGAACCAGTACTCATATATGGAGTCCATCATACAACAGTTAGAACCAGTACTATATGGAGTCCATCATACAGCAGTTAGAACCAGTACCATATGGAGTCCATCATACAGCAGTTAGAACCAGTAATATATGGAGTCCATCATACAGCAGTTAGAACCAGTACTATATGGAGTCCATCACACAGCAGTTAGAACCAGTACTATATGGAGTCCATAAATCAGCAGTGAGAACCAGTACTATATGGAGTCCATCATACAACAGTTAGAACCAGTACTATATGGAGTCCATCATACAGCAGTTAGAACCAGTACCATATGGAGTCCATCATACAGCAGTTAGAACCAGTACTCATATATGGAGTCCATCATACAGCAGTTAGAACCAGTACTCCTATATGGAGTCCATCATACATCAGTTAGAACCAGTACCATATGGAGTCCATCATACAGCAGTTAGAACCAGTACTATATGGAGTCCATCATATGGGTCCATCATACAGCAGTTAGAACCAGTACCATATGGAGTCCATCATACAGCAGTTAGAACCAGTACTATATGGAGTCCATCATACAGCAGTTAGAACCAGTACTATATGGAGTCCATCATACAGCAGTTAGAACCAGTATTATATGGAGTCCATCATACAGCAGTTAGAACCAGTACTATATGGAGTCCTTCATACAGAAAATAGAACCAGTACTATATGGAGTACCAGTACCATATGGAGTCCATCATACAGCAGTTAGAACCAGTACTATATGGTGTCCTTATGGAGTCCATCATACAGCAGTTAGAACCAGTACTATATGGAGTCCTTCATACAGAAGATAGAACCAGTACTATATGGAGTACCAGTACCATATGGAGTCCATCATACAGCAGTTAGAACCAGTACTATATGGTGTCCTTATGGAGTCCATCATACAGCAGTTAGAACCAGTACTATATGGAGTCCATCATACAGCAGTTAGAACCAGTACTATATGGAGTCCATCATACAGCAGTTAGAACCAGTACTATATGGAGTCCATCATACAGCAGTTAGAACCAGTACTATATGGAGTCCATCATACAGCAGTTAGAACCAGTACTATATGGAGTCCTTCATACAGAAGATAGAACCAGTACTATATGGAGTACCAGTACCATATGGAGTCCATCATACAGCAGTTAGAACCAGTACTATATGGTGTCCTTATGGAGTCCATCATACAGCAATTAGAACCAGTACTATATGGAGTCCTTCATACAGAAGATAGAACCAGTACTATATGGAGTCCTTCATACAGAAGGTAGAACCAGTACTATATGGAGTCCTTCATACAGAAAATAGAACCAGTACTATATGGAGTACCAGTACCATATGGAGTCCATCATACAGCAGTTAGAACCAGTACTATATGGTGTGCTTATGGAGTCCATCATACAGCAGTTAGAACCAGTACTATATGGAGTCCTTCATACAGAAGATAGAACCAGTACTATATGGAGTCCTTCATACAGAAAATAGAACCAGTACTATATGGAGTCCTTCATACAGAAGTTAGAACCAGTACTCCAATATGGAGTGCATCATACAGCAGTTAGAACCAGTACTATATGGAGTCCATCAATCAGCAGTTAGAATCAGTACTCCTATATGGAGTCCATCATACAGCAGTTAGAACCAGTTCTATATGGAGTCCTCCATACAGAAGATAGAACCAGTACCATATGGAGTCCATCATACAGCAGTTAGAACCAGTACGATAGAACCAGTACTATATGGAGTCCATCATACAGCAGTTAGAACCAGTACTATATGGAGTCCATCATACAGCAGTTAGAACCAGTACTATATGGAGTCCATCATACAGCAGTTAGAACCAGTACTATATAGAGTCCTTCATATAGAAGATAGAACCAGTACTATATGGAGTCCATCATACAGCAGTTAGAACCAGTACTATATGGAGTCCGTCATACAGCAGTTAGAACCAGTACTATATGGAGTCCATCATACAGCAGTTAGAACCAGTACTATATGGAGTCCTTCATACAGAAGATAGATCTAGTACTATATGGAGTCCATCATACAGCAGTAGAACCAGTACTATATGGAGTCCTTCATATAGAAGATAGAACCAGTACTATATGGAGTCCATCATACAGCAGTTAGAACCAGTACTATATGGAGTCCTTCATACAGAAGATAGAACCAGTACTATATGGAGTCCTTCATACAGAAGATAGAACCAGTACCATATGGAGTCCATCATACAGCAGTTAGAACCAGTACTATATGGAGTCCTTCATACAGCAGTTAGAACCAGTACTATATGGAGTCCTTCATATAGAAGATAGATCCAGTACCATATGGAGTCCATCATACAGCAGTTAGAACCAGTAATATATGGAGTCCATCATACAGCAGTTAGAACCAGTACTATATGGAGTCCATCACACAGCAGTTAGAACCAGTACTATATGGAGTCCATAAATCAGCAGTTAGAACCAGTACTATATGGAGTCCATCATACAGCAGTTAGAACCAGTACTCCTATATGGAGTCCATCATACAGCAGTTAGAACCAGTACTATATGGAGTCCATCATACAGCAGTTAGAACCAGTACTCATATATGGAGTCCATCATACAACAGTTAGAACCAGTACTATATGGAGTACATCATACAGCAGTTAGAACCAGTACCATATGGAGTCCATCATACAGCAGTTAGAACCAATAATATATGGAGTCCATCATACAGCAGTTAGAACCAGTACTATATGGAGTCAATCACACAGCAGTTAGAACCAGTACTATATGGAGTCCATAAATCAGCAGTGAGAACCAGTACTATATGGAGTCCATCATACAACAGTTAGAACCAGTACTATATGGAGTCCATCATACAGCAGTTAGAACCAGTACCATATGGAGTCCATCATACAGCAGTTAGAACCAGTACTCATATATGGAGTCCATCATACAGCAGTTAGAACCAGTACTCCTATATGGAGTCCATCATACATCAGTGAGAACCAGTACCATATGGAGTCCATCATACAGCAGTTAGAACCAGTACTATATGGAGTCCATCATATGGGTCCATCATACAGCAGTTAGAACCAGTACCATATGGAGTCCATCATACAGCAGTTAGAACCAGTACTATATGGAGTCCATCATACAGCAGTTAGAACCAGTACTATATGGAGTCCATCATACAGCAGTTAGAACCAGTATTATATGGAGTCCATCATACAGCAGTTAGAACCAGTACTATATGGAGTCCTTCATACAGAAAATAGAACCAGTACTATATGGAGTACCAGTACCATATGGAGTCCATCATACAGCAGTTAGAACCAGTACTATATGGTGTCCTTATGGAGTCCATCATACAGCAGTTAGAACCAGTACTATATGGAGTCCTTCATACAGAAGATAGAACCAGTACTATATGGAGTACCAGTACCATATGGAGTCCATCATACAGCAGTTAGAACCAGTACTATATGGTGTCCTTATGGAGTCCATCATACAGCAGTTAGAACCAGTACTATATGGAGTCCATCATACAGCAGTTAGAACCAGTACTATATGGAGTCCATCATACAGCAGTTAGAACCAGTACTATATGGAGTCCATCATACAGCAGTTAGAACCAGTACTATATGGAGTCCATCATACAGCAGTTAGAACCAGTACTATATGGAGTCCTTCATACAGAAGATAGAACCAGTACTATATGGAGTACCAGTACCATATGGAGTCCATCATACAGCAGTTAGAACCAGTACTATATGGTGTCCTTATGGAGTCCATCATACAGCAATTAGAACCAGTACTATATGGAGTCCTTCATACAGAAGATAGAACCAGTACTATATGGAGTCCTTCATACAGAAGGTAGAACCAGTACTATATGGTGTCCTTCATACAGAAAATAGAACCAGTACTATATGGAGTACCAGTACCATATGGAGTCCATCATACAGCAGTTAGAACCAGTACTATATGGTGTGCTTATGGAGTCCATCATACAGCAGTTAGAACCAGTACTATATGGAGTCCTTCATACAGAAGATAGAACCAGTACTATATGGAGTCCTTCATACAGAAAATAGAACCAGTACTATATGGAGTCCTTCATACAGAAGTTAGAACCAGTACTCCAATATGGAGTGCATCATACAGCAGTTAGAACCAGTACTATATGGAGTCCATCAATCAGCAGTTAGAATCAGTACTCCTATATGGAGTCCATCATACAGCAGTTAGAACCAGTTCTATATGGAGTCCTCCATACAGAAGATAGAACCAGTACCATATGGAGTCCATCATACAGCAGTTAGAACCAGTACGATAGAACCAGTACTATATGGAGTCCATCATACAGCAGTTAGAACCAGTACTATATGGAGTCCATCATACAGCAGTTAGAACCAGTACTATATGGAGTCCATCATACAGCAGTTAGAACCAGTACTATATAGAGTCCTTCATATAGAAGATAGAACCAGTACTATATGGAGTCCATCATACAGCAGTTAGAACCAGTACTATATGGAGTCCGTCATACAGCAGTTAGAACCAGTACTATATGGAGTCCATCATACAGCAGTTAGAACCAGTACTATATGGAGTCCTTCATACAGAAGATAGATCTAGTACTATATGGAGTCCATCATACAGCAGTAGAACCAGTACTATATGGAGTCCTTCATATAGAAGATAGAACCAGTACTATATGGAGTCCATCATACAGCAGTTAGAACCAGTACTATATGGAGTCCTTCATATAGAAGATAGAACCAGTACTATATGGAGTCCATCATACAGCAGTTAGAACCAGTACTATATGGAGTCCTTCATATAGAAGATAGAACCAGTACTATATGGAGTCCATCATACAGCAGTTAGAACCAGTACTATATGGAGTCCTTCATACAGAAGATAGAACTAGTACTATATGGAGTCCATCATACAGCAGTAGAACCAGTACTATATGGAGTCCTTCATATAGAAGATAGAACCAGTACTATATGGAGTCCATCATACAGCAGTTAGAACCAGTACTATATGGAGTCCATCATACAGCAGTTAGAACCAGTACTATATGGAGTCCATCATACAGCAGTTAGATCCAGTACTATATGGAGTCCTTCATACAGAAGATAGAACCAGTACCATATGGAGTCCATCATACAGCAGTTAGAACCAGTACTATATGGAGTCCATCACACAGCAGTTAGAACCAGTACTATATGGAGTCCATCATACAGCAGTTAGAACCAGTACTATATAGAGTCCATCATACAGCAGTTAGAACCAGTACTATATGGAGTCCTTCATACAGAAGATAGAACCAGTACTATATGGAGTCCTTCATACAGAAGATAGAACCAGTACCATATGGAGTCCATCATACAGCAGTTAGAACCAGTACTATATGGAGTCCTTCATACAGCAGTTAGAACCAGTACTATATGGAGTCCTTCATATAGAAGATAGATCCAGTACCATATGGAGTCCATCATACAGCAGTTAGAACCAGTAATATATGGAGTCCATCAAACAGCAGTTAGAACCAGTACTATATGGAGTCCATCACACAGCAGTTAGAACCAGTACTATATGGAGTCCATAAATCAGCAGTTAGAACCAGTACTATATGGAGTCCATCATACAGCAGTTAGAACCAGTACTCCTATATGGAGTCCATCATACAGCAGTTAGAACCAGTACTATATGGAGTCCATCATACAGCAGTTAGAACCAGTACTCATATATGGAGTCCATCATACAACAGTTAGAACCAGTACTATATGGAGTCCATCATACAGCAGTTAGAACCAGTACCATATGGAGTCCATCATACAGCAGTTAGAACCAATAATATATGGAGTCCATCATACAGCAGTTAGAACCAGTACTATATGGAGTCAATCACACAGCAGTTAGAACCAGTACTATATGGAGTCCATAAATCAGCAGTGAGAACCAGTACTATATGGAGTCCATCATACAACAGTTAGAACCAGTACTATATGGAGTCCATCATACAGCAGTTAGAACCAGTACCATATGGAGTCCATCATACAGCAGTTAGAACCAGTACTCATATATGGAGTCCATCATACAGCAGTTAGAACCAGTACTCCTATATGGAGTCCATCATACATCAGTGAGAACCAGTACCATATGGAGTCCATCATACAGCAGTTAGAACCAGTACTATATGGAGTCCATCATATGGGTCCATCATACAGCAGTTAGAACCAGTACCATATGGAGTCCATCATACAGCAGTTAGAACCAGTACTATATGGAGTCCATCATACAGCAGTTAGAACCAGTACTATATGGAGTCCATCATACAGCAGTTAGAACCAGTATTATATGGAGTCCATCATACAGCAGTTAGAACCAGTACTATATGGAGTCCTTCATACAGAAAATAGAACCAGTACTATATGGAGTACCAGTACCATATGGAGTCCATCATACAGCAGTTAGAACCAGTACTATATGGTGTCCTTATGGAGTCCATCATACAGCAGTTAGAACCAGTACTATATGGAGTCCTTCATACAGAAGATAGAACCAGTACTATATGGAGTACCAGTACCATATGGAGTCCATCATACAGCAGTTAGAACCAGTACTATATGGTGTCCTTATGGAGTCCATCATACAGCAGTTAGAACCAGTACTATATGGAGTCCATCATACAGCAGTTAGAACCAGTACTATATGGAGTCCATCATACAGCAGTTAGAACCAGTACTATATGGAGTCCATCATACAGCAGTTAGAACCAGTACTATATGGAGTCCATCATACAGCAGTTAGAACCAGTACTATATGGAGTCCTTCATACAGAAGATAGAACCAGTACTATATGGAGTACCAGTACCATATGGAGTCCATCATACAGCAGTTAGAACCAGTACTATATGGTGTCCTTATGGAGTCCATCATACAGCAATTAGAACCAGTACTATATGGAGTCCTTCATACAGAAGATAGAACCAGTACTATATGGAGTCCTTCATACAGAAGATAGAACCAGTACTATATGGAGTCCTTCATACAGAAGGTAGAACCAGTACTATATGGAGTCCTTCATACAGAAAATAGAACCAGTACTATATGGAGTACCAGTACCATATGGAGTCCATCATACAGCAGTTAGAACCAGTACTATATGGTGTGCTTATGGAGTCCATCATACAGCAGTTAGAACCAGTACTATATGGAGTCCTTCATACAGAAGATAGAACCAGTACTATATGGAGTCCATCATACAGCAGTTAGAACCAGTACTATATGGAGTCCTTCATACAGAAAATAGAACCAGTACTATATGGAGTACCAGTACCATATGGAGTCCATCATACAGCAGTTAGAACCAGTACTATATGGAGTCCATCATACAGCAGTTAGAACCAGTACTATATGGAGTCCTTCATATAGAAGATAGAACCAGTACTATATGGAGTCCATCATACAGCAGTTAGAACCAGTACTATATGGAGTCCTTCATATAGAAGATAGAACCAGTACTATATGGAGTCCATCATACAGCAGTTAGAACCAGTACTATATGGAGTCCTTCATACAGAAGATAGAACTAGTACTATATGGAGTCCATCATACAGCAGTAGAACCAGTACTATATGGAGTCCTTCATATAGAAGATAGAACCAGTACTATATGGAGTCCATCATACAGCAGTTAGAACCAGTACTATATGGAGTCCATCATACAGCAGTTAGAACCAGTACTATATGGAGTCCATCATACAGCAGTTAGATCCAGTACTATATGGAGTCCTTCATACAGAAGATAGAACCAGTACCATATGGAGTCCATCATACAGCAGTTAGAACCAGTACTATATGGAGTCCATCACACAGCAGTTAGAACCAGTACTATATGGAGTCCATCATACAGCAGTTAGAACCAGTACTATATAGAGTCCATCATACAGCAGTTAGAACCAGTACTATATGGAGTCCTTCATACAGAAGATAGAACCAGTACTATATGGAGTCCTTCATACAGAAGATAGAACCAGTACCATATGGAGTCCATCATACAGCAGTTAGAACCAGTACTATATGGAGTCCTTCATACAGCAGTTAGAACCAGTACTATATGGAGTCCTTCATATAGAAGATAGATCCAGTACCATATGGAGTCCATCATACAGCAGTTAGAACCAGTAATATATGGAGTCCATCAAACAGCAGTTAGAACCAGTACTATATGGAGTCCATCACACAGCAGTTAGAACCAGTACTATATGGAGTCCATAAATCAGCAGTTAGAACCAGTACTATATGTAGTCCATCATACAGCAGTTAGAACCAGTACTCCTATATGGAGTCCATCATACAGCAGTTAGAACCAGTACTATATGGAGTCCATCATACAGCAGTTAGAACCAGTACTCATATATGGAGTCCATCATACAACAGTTAGAACCAGTACTATATGGAGTCCATCATACAGCAGTTAGAACCAGTACCATATGGAGTCCATCATACAGCAGTTAGAACCAATAATATATGGAGTCCATCATACAGCAGTTAGAACCAGTACTATATGGAGTCAATCACACAGCAGTTAGAACCAGTACTATATGGAGTCCATAAATCAGCAGTGAGAACCAGTACTATATGGAGTCCATCATACAACAGTTAGAACCAGTACTATATGGAGTCCATCATACAGCAGTTAGAACCAGTACCATATGGAGTCCATCATACAGCAGTTAGAACCAGTACTCATATATGGAGTCCATCATACAGCAGTTAGAACCAGTACTCCTATATGGAGTCCATCATACATCAGTGAGAACCAGTACCATATGGAGTCCATCATACAGCAGTTAGAACCAGTACTATATGGAGTCCATCATATGGGTCCATCATACAGCAGTTAGAACCAGTACCATATGGAGTCCATCATACAGCAGTTAGAACCAGTACTATATGGAGTCCATCATACAGCAGTTAGAACCAGTACTATATGGAGTCCATCATACAGCAGTTAGAACCAGTATTATATGGAGTCCATCATACAGCAGTTAGAACCAGTACTATATGGAGTCCTTCATACAGAAAATAGAACCAGTACTATATGGAGTACCAGTACCATATGGAGTCCATCATACAGCAGTTAGAACCAGTACTATATGGTGTCCTTATGGAGTCCATCATACAGCAGTTAGAACCAGTACTATATGGAGTCCTTCATACAGAAGATAGAACCAGTACTATATGGAGTACCAGTACCATATGGAGTCCATCATACAGCAGTTAGAACCAGTACTATATGGTGTCCTTATGGAGTCCATCATACAGCAGTTAGAACCAGTACTATATGGAGTCCATCATACAGCAGTTAGAACCAGTACTATATGGAGTCCATCATACAGCAGTTAGAACCAGTACTATATGGAGTCCATCATACAGCAGTTAGAACCAGTACTATATGGAGTCCATCATACAGCAGTTAGAACCAGTACTATATGGAGTCCTTCATACAGAAGATAGAACCAGTACTATATGGAGTACCAGTACCATATGGAGTCCATCATACAGCAGTTAGAACCAGTACTATATGGTGTCCTTATGGAGTCCATCATACAGCAATTAGAACCAGTACTATATGGAGTCCTTCATACAGAAGATAGAACCAGTACTATATGGAGTCCTTCATACAGAAGATAGAACCAGTACTATATGGAGTCCTTCATACAGAAGGTAGAACCAGTACTATATGGAGTCCTTCATACAGAAAATAGAACCAGTACTATATGGAGTACCAGTACCATATGGAGTCCATCATACAGCAGTTAGAACCAGTACTATATGGTGTGCTTATGGAGTCCATCATACAGCAGTTAGAACCAGTACTATATGGAGTCCTTCATACAGAAGATAGAACCAGTACTATATGGAGTCCATCATACAGCAGTTAGAACCAGTACTATATGGAGTCCTTCATACAGAAAATAGAACCAGTACTATATGGAGTACCAGTACCATATGGAGTCCATCATACAGCAGTTAGAACCAGTACTATATGGTGTCCTTATGGAGTCCATCATACAGCAGTTAGAACCAGTACTATATGGAGTCCGTCATACAGCAGTTAGAACCAGTACTCATATATGGAGTCCATCACACAGCAGTTAGAACCAGTACTCCTATATGGAGTCCATCATACAGCTGTTGGAACCAGTACTCCTATATGGAGTCCATCATACAGCAGTTAGAACCAGTACTATATGGTGTCCTTATGGAGTCCATCATACAGCAGTTAGAACCAGTACTATATGGAGTCCTTCATACATAAGATAGAACCAGTACTATATGGAGTCCTTCATACAGAAGATAGAACCAGTACTATGGTGTCCTTATGGAGTCCATCATACAGCAGTTAGAACCAGTACTATATGGAGTCCTTCATACAGAAGATAGAACCAGTACTATATGGAGTCCTTCATACAGAAGATAGAACCAGTACTATATGGAGTCCTTCATACAGAAGATAGAACCAGTACTATATGGAGTCCATCATACAGCAGTTAGAACCAGTACTATATGGAGTCCTTATGGAGTCCATCATACAGCAGTTAGAACCAGTACTATATGGAGTCCTTCATACAGAAGATAGAACCAGTACTATATGGAGTCCTTCATACAGAAGATAGAACCAGTACTATATGGAGTCCTTCATACAGAAGATAGAACCAGTACTATATGGAGTCCATCATACAGCAGTTAGAACCAGTACTATATGGAGTCCTTCATACAGAAGATAGAACCAGTACTATATGGAGTCCATCATACAGCAGTTAGAACCAGTACTATATGGAGTCCATCATACAGAAGATAGAACCAGTACTATATGGAGTCCTTCATACAGAAGATAGAACCAGTACTATATGGAGTCCTTCATACAGCAGTTAGAACCAGTACTCCTATATGGAGTCCATCATACAGCAGTTAGAACCAATACTCCTATATGGAGTCCATCAATCAGAAGTTAGAACCAGTACTCCTATATGGAGTCCATCAATCAGAAGTTAGAACCTGTACTCCTATATGGAGTCCATCATACAGCAGTTAGAACCAGTACTCCTTCCTATATGGAGTCCACCATACAGCAGTTAGAACCAGTACTCCTATATGGAGCCCATCATACAGCAGTTAGAACCAGTACCATATGGAGTCCATCATACAGCAGTTAGAACCAGTACTATATGGAGTCCTTCATACAGCAGTTAGAACCAGTACTATATGGAGTCCTTCATATAGAAGATAGATCCAGTACCATATGGAGTCCATCATACAGCAGTTAGAACCAGTAATATATGGAGTCCATCATACAGCAGTTAGAACCAGTACTATATGGAGTCCATCACACAGCAGTTAGAACCAGTACTATATGGAGTCCATAAATCAGCAGTTAGAACCAGTACTATATGGAGTCCATCATACAGCAGTTAGAACCAGTACTCCTATATGGAGTCCATCATACAGCAGTTAGAACCAGTACTATATGGAGTCCATCATACAGCAGTTAGAACCAGTACTCATATATGGAGTCCATCATACAACAGTTAGAACCAGTACTATATGGAGTACATCATACAGCAGTTAGAACCAGTACCATATGGAGTCCATCATACAGCAGTTAGAACCAATAATATATGGAGTCCATCATACAGCAGTTAGAACCAGTACTATATGGAGTCAATCACACAGCAGTTAGAACCAGTACTATATGGAGTCCATAAATCAGCAGTGAGAACCAGTACTATATGGAGTCCATCATACAACAGTTAGAACCAGTACTATATGGAGTCCATCATACAGCAGTTAGAACCAGTACCATATGGAGTCCATCATACAGCAGTTAGAACCAGTACTCATATATGGAGTCCATCATACAGCAGTTAGAACCAGTACTCCTATATGGAGTCCATCATACATCAGTGAGAACCAGTACCATATGGAGTCCATCATACAGCAGTTAGAACCAGTACTATATGGAGTCCATCATATGGGTCCATCATACAGCAGTTAGAACCAGTACCATATGGAGTCCATCATACAGCAGTTAGAACCAGTACTATATGGAGTCCATCATACAGCAGTTAGAACCAGTACTATATGGAGTCCATCATACAGCAGTTAGAACCAGTATTATATGGAGTCCATCATACAGCAGTTAGAACCAGTACTATATGGAGTCCTTCATACAGAAAATAGAACCAGTACTATATGGAGTACCAGTACCATATGGAGTCCATCATACAGCAGTTAGAACCAGTACTATATGGTGTCCTTATGGAGTCCATCATACAGCAGTTAGAACCAGTACTATATGGAGTCCTTCATACAGAAGATAGAACCAGTACTATATGGAGTACCAGTACCATATGGAGTCCATCATACAGCAGTTAGAACCAGTACTATATGGTGTCCTTATGGAGTCCATCATACAGCAGTTAGAACCAGTACTATATGGAGTCCATCATACAGCAGTTAGAACCAGTACTATATGGAGTCCATCATACAGCAGTTAGAACCAGTACTATATGGAGTCCATCATACAGCAGTTAGAACCAGTACTATATGGAGTCCATCATACAGCAGTTAGAACCAGTACTATATGGAGTCCTTCATACAGAAGATAGAACCAGTACTATATGGAGTACCAGTACCATATGGAGTCCATCATACAGCAGTTAGAACCAGTACTATATGGTGTCCTTATGGAGTCCATCATACAGCAATTAGAACCAGTACTATATGGAGTCCTTCATACAGAAGATAGAACCAGTACTATATGGAGTCCTTCATACAGAAGGTAGAACCAGTACTATATGGAGTCCTTCATACAGAAAATAGAACCAGTACTATATGGAGTACCAGTACCATATGGAGTCCATCATACAGCAGTTAGAACCAGTACTATATGGTGTGCTTATGGAGTCCATCATACAGCAGTTAGAACCAGTACTATATGGAGTCCTTCATACAGAAGATAGAACCAGTACTATATGGAGTCCTTCATACAGAAAATAGAACCAGTACTATATGGAGTCCTTCATACAGAAGTTAGAACCAGTACTCCAATATGGAGTGCATCATACAGCAGTTAGAACCAGTACTATATGGAGTCCATCAATCAGCAGTTAGAATCAGTACTCCTATATGGAGTCCATCATACAGCAGTTAGAACCAGTTCTATATGGAGTCCTCCATACAGAAGATAGAACCAGTACCATATGGAGTCCATCATACAGCAGTTAGAACCAGTACGATAGAACCAGTACTATATGGAGTCCATCATACAGCAGTTAGAACCAGTACTATATGGAGTCCATCATACAGCAGTTAGAACCAGTACTATATGGAGTCCATCATACAGCAGTTAGAACCAGTACTATATAGAGTCCTTCATATAGAAGATAGAACCAGTACTATATGGAGTCCATCATACAGCAGTTAGAACCAGTACTATATGGAGTCCGTCATACAGCAGTTAGAACCAGTACTATATGGAGTCCATCATACAGCAGTTAGAACCAGTACTATATGGAGTCCTTCATACAGAAGATAGATCTAGTACTATATGGAGTCCATCATACAGCAGTAGAACCAGTACTATATGGAGTCCTTCATATAGAAGATAGAACCAGTACTATATGGAGTCCATCATACAGCAGTTAGAACCAGTACTATATGGAGTCCTTCATATAGAAGATAGAACCAGTACTATATGGAGTCCATCATACAGCAGTTAGAACCAGTACTATATGGAGTCCTTCATATAGAAGATAGAACCAGTACTATATGGAGTCCATCATACAGCAGTTAGAACCAGTACTATATGGAGTCCTTCATACAGAAGATAGAACTAGTACTATATGGAGTCCATCATACAGCAGTAGAACCAGTACTATATGGAGTCCTTCATATAGAAGATAGAACCAGTACTATATGGAGTCCATCATACAGCAGTTAGAACCAGTACTATATGGAGTCCATCATACAGCAGTTAGAACCAGTACTATATGGAGTCCATCATACAGCAGTTAGATCCAGTACTATATGGAGTCCTTCATACAGAAGATAGAACCAGTACCATATGGAGTCCATCATACAGCAGTTAGAACCAGTACTATATGGAGTCCATCACACAGCAGTTAGAACCAGTACTATATGGAGTCCATCATACAGCAGTTAGAACCAGTACTATATAGAGTCCATCATACAGCAGTTAGAACCAGTACTATATGGAGTCCTTCATACAGAAGATAGAACCAGTACTATATGGAGTCCTTCATACAGAAGATAGAACCAGTACCATATGGAGTCCATCATACAGCAGTTAGAACCAGTACTATATGGAGTCCTTCATACAGCAGTTAGAACCAGTACTATATGGAGTCCTTCATATAGAAGATAGATCCAGTACCATATGGAGTCCATCATACAGCAGTTAGAACCAGTAATATATGGAGTCCATCAAACAGCAGTTAGAACCAGTACTATATGGAGTCCATCATACAGCAGTTAGAACCAGTACTATATGGTGACTATATGGAGTCCATCATACAGCAGTTAGAACCAGTACCATATGGAGTCCATCATACAGCAGTTAGAACCAATAATATATGGAGTCCATCATACAGCAGTTAGAACCAGTACTATATGGAGTCAATCACACAGCAGTTAGAACCAGTACTATATGGAGTCCATAAATCAGCAGTGAGAACCAGTACTATATGGAGTCCATCATACAACAGTTAGAACCAGTACTATATGGAGTCCATCATACAGCAGTTAGAACCAGTACCATATGGAGTCCATCATACAGCAGTTAGAACCAGTACTCATATATGGAGTCCATCATACAGCAGTTAGAACCAGTACTCCTATATGGAGTCCATCATACATCAGTGAGAACCAGTACCATATGGAGTCCATCATACAGCAGTTAGAACCAGTACTATATGGAGTCCATCATATGGGTCCATCATACAGCAGTTAGAACCAGTACCATATGGAGTCCATCATACAGCAGTTAGAACCAGTACTATATGGAGTCCATCATACAGCAGTTAGAACCAGTACTATATGGAGTCCATCATACAGCAGTTAGAACCAGTATTATATGGAGTCCATCATACAGCAGTTAGAACCAGTACTATATGGAGTCCTTCATACAGAAAATAGAACCAGTACTATATGGAGTACCAGTACCATATGGAGTCCATCATACAGCAGTTAGAACCAGTACTATATGGTGTCCTTATGGAGTCCATCATACAGCAGTTAGAACCAGTACTATATGGAGTCCTTCATACAGAAGATAGAACCAGTACTATATGGAGTACCAGTACCATATGGAGTCCATCATACAGCAGTTAGAACCAGTACTATATGGTGTCCTTATGGAGTCCATCATACAGCAGTTAGAACCAGTACTATATGGAGTCCATCATACAGCAGTTAGAACCAGTACTATATGGAGTCCATCATACAGCAGTTAGAACCAGTACTATATGGAGTCCATCATACAGCAGTTAGAACCAGTACTATATGGAGTCCATCATACAGCAGTTAGAACCAGTACTATATGGAGTCCTTCATACAGAAGATAGAACCAGTACTATATGGAGTACCAGTACCATATGGAGTCCATCATACAGCAGTTAGAACCAGTACTATATGGTGTCCTTATGGAGTCCATCATACAGCAATTAGAACCAGTACTATATGGAGTCCTTCATACAGAAGATAGAACCAGTACTATATGGAGTCCTTCATACAGAAGGTAGAACCAGTACTATATGGAGTCCTTCATACAGAAAATAGAACCAGTACTATATGGAGTACCAGTACCATATGGAGTCCATCATACAGCAGTTAGAACCAGTACTATATGGTGTGCTTATGGAGTCCATCATACAGCAGTTAGAACCAGTACTATATGGAGTCCTTCATACAGAAGATAGAACCAGTACTATATGGAGTCCATCATACAGCAGTTAGAACCAGTACTATATGGAGTCCTTCATACAGAAAATAGAACCAGTACTATATGGAGTACCAGTACCATATGGAGTCCATCATACAGCAGTTAGAACCAGTACTATATGGTGTCCTTATGGAGTCCATCATACAGCAGTTAGAACCAGTACTATATGGAGTCCGTCATACAGCAGTTAGAACCAGTACTCATATATGGAGTCCATCACACAGCAGTTAGAACCAGTACTCCTATATGGAGTCCATCATACAGCTGTTGGAACCAGTACTCCTATATGGAGTCCATCATACAGCAGTTAGAACCAGTACTATATGGTGTCCTTATGGAGTCCATCATACAGCAGTTAGAACCAGTACTATATGGAGTCCTTCATACATAAGATAGAACCAGTACTATATGGAGTCCTTCATACAGAAGATAGAACCAGTACTATGGTGTCCTTATGGAGTCCATCATACAGCAGTTAGAACCAGTACTATATGGAGTCCTTCATACAGAAGATAGAACCAGTACTATATGGAGTCCTTCATACAGAAGATAGAACCAGTACTATATGGAGTCCTTCATACAGAAGATAGAACCAGTACTATATGGAGTCCATCATACAGCAGTTAGAACCAGTACTATATGGAGTCCTTATGGAGTCCATCATACAGCAGTTAGAACCAGTACTATATGGAGTCCTTCATACAGAAGATAGAACCAGTACTATATGGAGTCCTTCATACAGAAGATAGAACCAGTACTATATGGAGTCCTTCATACAGAAGATAGAACCAGTACTATATGGAGTCCATCATACAGCAGTTAGAACCAGTACTATATGGAGTCCTTCATACAGAAGATAGAACCAGTACTATATGGAGTCCATCATACAGCAGTTAGAACCAGTACTATATGGAGTCCATCATACAGAAGATAGAACCAGTACTATATGGAGTCCTTCATACAGAAGATAGAACCAGTACTATATGGAGTCCTTCATACAGCAGTTAGAACCAGTACTCCTATATGGAGTCCATCATACAGCAGTTAGAACCAATACTCCTATATGGAGTCCATCAATCAGAAGTTAGAACCAGTACTCCTATATGGAGTCCATCAATCAGAAGTTAGAACCTGTACTCCTATATGGAGTCCATCATACAGCAGTTAGAACCAGTACTCCTTCCTATATGGAGTCCACCATACAGCAGTTAGAACCAGTACTCCTATATGGAGCCCATCATACAGCAGTTAGAACCAGTACTCCTATATGGAGTCCATCATACAGCAGTTAGAACCAGATATGGAGTCCATCATACAGCAGTTAGAACCAGTACTCCTATATGGAGTCCATCATACAGCAGTTAGAACCAGTACTCCTATATGGAGTCCATCAATCAGAAGTTGGAACCAGTACTCCTATATGGAGTCCATCATATAGCCTATTCATTATTTAGTTGATCAAGAGTGGGTTGGTTTAACCCTGTCAACTAAATAAGTCATTGAGGGCTATAGCGCCTAGGGCACCATTGAAGGCAAAGGCTTGATACGCATCTGCATTAGAGATGATACACGCCCCCCCCCCCCTGTCTATACTGGATACTCCTCTACCAGTAACCTAACCCAGGGGGCACACTTGGTTCAGGGTGTAACAAATGGACCCCTACAGTTGGCAGCAGGGCTGTAGGCCATGGAGGTTAGGCGGAAGGTAATCAACCAACGGCTAGACATGCTGACAAGGTCGGCGGAAGGTAATCAACCAACTGCCATGAAGTACAATGACATTGGAAATAGATGGACGTTAGTAACAAGCTCAGCAGTAAGAAACTCGGCCAATGCATCAATTGGTGGAGTAGGAATTCTGCTACGCCCATTTGCACTTAAGACCCTAAACAACGTTGAATCTATAAATTCCAGGGTTATGATCACAACATTTGATGGGAATCCCAAGGCAACAGTTATATGTTGCTACAGTCCACCCAATGCCTCAGAGCCAGAACAAGCATTCAAGTTTTATGAAGAACTGACTGGACTTATAAAGGACATTCCGAAACACAATTAGTTTACTCAGTCACTCAGTCAGGGCAGTACGGTGACATTTTATAACCGTCGCCGCCACCATCACCAATTATATTACCATTTACTCAGTTCACCATCAACTGTGCTATGTGTTTACTCAGTTCATTTATATATATCCATTAACAATTTCGGAACGATAACAATCACTGGCGGCGGGGACGCGTAAATAAACCACACCGCTCGGATCCCGTCACAGGTATATTGAATTGGTGGATAAGTGCTTCAAAGCGGTTTTGAACTTCTACCATATATTCAATATACCAGAATATAGTAACAGCCCACAAGGAATCAGCTAAGAGGCATATCCCCCAGAAACCCAAACGAAAACAGTATGTGCGACTACAAAGTTAAAACCGAACAACCAAAAACCGAAAACATTAACAAGGTCGAGAAAGCTAAGGACGATCTTAAATTGTCCTACAACATTAGCCAGGAAAAGTACATACAGGATAAAACTGAAGCAATTACAACTGCTCACATACAGCAACAATCAAAACTTACCTGGTAAACTGTAAATGAGGTATCTGGTCGGAAAAGTTGTGCAAAGGGGCGCTTCAAAGCCGATAGTCCTGAAGAACGTGTTGGGAAGTGGATAATCCTATATGGAGTCAATCAATCAGAAGTTAGAACCAGTACTCCTTAATGGAGTCCATCAATCAGAAGTTAGAACCAGTACTCCTGTATGGAGTCAATCATACATCAGTTAGAACCAGTACTCCTATATGGAGTCAATCATACATCAGTTAGAACCAGTACTCCTATATGGAGTCCATCAATCAGAGGTTAGAACCAGTACTCCTTTATGGAGTCCATCAATCAGAAGTTAGAACCAGTACTCCTTTATGGAGTCCATCAATCAGAAGTTAGAACCAGTACTCCTATATGGAATCCATCAATCAGAAGTTAGAACCAGTACTCCTATATAGAGTCCATCATACAGCAGTTAGAACCAGTACTCCTATATGGAGTCTATCAATCAGAAGTTAGAACCAGTACTCCTTTATGGAGTCCATCATACAGCAGTTAGAACCAGTACTCCTATATGGAGTCCATCAATCAGCAGTTAGAACCAGTACTCCTTTATGGAGTCCCTCAATCAGAAGTTAGAACCAGTACTCCTATATGGAGTCCATCAATCAGCAGTTAGAACCAGTACTCCTATATGGAGTCCATCATACAGCAGTTAGAACCAGTACTCCTATATGGAGACCATCATACAGCAGTTAGAACCAGTACTCCTATATGGAGGCCATCAATCAGAAGTTAGAACCAGTACTCCTATATGGAGTCCATCATACAGCAGTTAGAACCAGTACTCCTATATGGAGTCCATCATACAGCAGTTAGAACCAGTACTCCTATATGGAGTCCATCAATCAGCAGTTAGAACCAGTACTCCTATATGGAGTCCATCATACAGCAGTTAGAACCAGTACTCCTGGAGTCCATCATACAGCAGTTAGAACCAGTACTCCTATATGGAGTCCATCAATCAGAAGTTAGAACCAGTACTCCTATATGGAGTCCATCAATCAGAAGTAAGAACCAGTACTCCTATATGGAGTCCATCATTCAGAAGTAAGAACCAGTACTCCTTCCTATATGGAGTCCATCATATAGCAGTTAGAACCAGTACTCCTATATGGAGTCTATCAATCAGCAGTTAGAACCAGTACTCCTATATGGAGTCCATCATACAGCAGTTAGAACCAGTGCTCCTATATGGAGTCAATCATACAGCAGTTAGAACCAGTACTCCTATATGGAGTCCATCAATCAGAAGTAAGAACCAGTACTCCTATATGGAGTCTATCATACAGCAGTTAGAACCAGTGCTCCTATATGGAGTCCATCATACAGCAGTTAGAACCAGTACTCCTATATGGAGTCCATCATACAGCAGTTAGAACCAGTACTCCTATATGGAGTCCATCATACAGCAGTTAGAACCAGTACTCCTATATGGAGTCCATCAGACAGCAGTTAGAACCAGTACTCCTATATGGAGTCCATCATACAGCAGTTAGAACCAGTACTCCTATATGGAGTCCATCATACAGCAGTTAGAACCAGTACTCCTATATGGAGTCCATCATACAGCTGTTAGAACCAGTACTCCTATATGGAGACCATCATACAGCAGTTAGAACCAGTACTCCTATATGGAGCATCAATCAGAAGTTAGAACCAGTACTCCTATATGGAGTCCATCATACAGCAGTTAGAACCAGTACTCCTATATGGAGTCCATCAGACAGCAGTTAGAACCAGTACTCCTATATGGAGTCCATCATACAGCAGTTAGAACCAGTACTCCTATATGGAGTCCATCATACAGCAGTTAGAACCAGTACTCCTATATGGAGTCCATCATACAGCTGTTAGAACCAGTACTCCTATATGGAGACCATCATACAGCAGTTAGAACCAGTACTCCTATATGGAGCATCAATCAGAAGTTAGAACCAGTACTCCTATATGGAGCATCAATCAGAAGTTAGAACCAGTACTCCTATATGGAGTCCATCATACAGCAGTTAGAACCAGTACTCCTATATGGAGTCCATCATACAGCAGTTAGAACCAGTACTCCTTCCTATATGGAGTCAGTCCATCAATCATAAGTTAGAACCAGTACTACTATATGGAGTCCATCATACAGCAGTTAGAACCAGTACTCCTTCCTATATGGATTCCATCATACAGCAGTTAGAACCAGTACTCCTATATGGAGTCCATCATACAGCAGTTAGAACCAGTACTCCTATATGGAGTCCATCTATCAGAAGTTAGAACCAGTACTCCTATATGGAATCAGTCCATCAATCATAAGTTAGAACCAGTACTCCTATATGGAGTCCATCATACAGCAGTTAGAACCAGTACTCCTTCCTATATGGAGTCCATCATACAGCAGATAGAACCAGTACTCCTATATGGAGTCCATCATACAGCAGTCAGAACCAGTACTTCTATATGGAGACCATCATACAGCAGTTAGAACCAGTACTCCTATATGGAGTCCATCAATCAGAAGTTAGAACCAGTACTCCTTTATGGAGTCCATCAATCAGAAGTTAGAACCAGTACTCCTATATGGATTCCATCAATCAGAAGTTAGAACCAGTACTCCTATATGGAGTCCATCAATCAGAAGTTAGAACTAGTACTCCTTTATGGAGTCCATCAATCAGAAGTTAGAACCAGTACTCCTATATGGAGTCCATCATACAGCAGTTAGAACCAGTACTCCTATATGGAGTCCATCATACAGCAGTTAGAACTCCTATATGGAGTCCATCATACAGCAGTTAGAATCAGTACTCCTATATGGAGTCTATCATACAGCAGTTAGAACCAGTACTCCTATATGGAGTCCATCATACAGCAGTTAGAACCAGTACTCCTATATGGAGTCCATCAATCAGAAGTTAGAACCAGTACTCCTATATGGAGTCCATCATACAGCAGTTAGAATCAGTACTCCTATATGGAGTTCATCAATCAGCAGTTAGAACCAGTACTCCACCAATCAGAAGTTAGAACCAGTACTCCTTTATGGAGTCTATCATACAGTAGTTAGAACCAGTACTCCTCAATCAGCAGTTAGAACCAGTACTCCTTTATGGAGTCCATCAATCAGAAGTTAGAACCAGTACTCCGATATGGAGTCCATCATACAGCAGTTAGAACCCGTACTCCTATATGGAGTCCATCATACAGCAGTTAGAACCAGTACTCCTATATGGAGTCCATCAATCAGAATCAGAAGTTAGAACCAGTACTCCAATATGGAGTCCATCATACAGCAGTTAGAACCAGTACTCCTATATGGAGTCCATCATACAGCAGTTAGAACCAGTACTCCTATATGGAGCATCAATCAGCAGATAGAACCAGGAACCAGTACTCCTATATGGATTCCATCATACAGCAGTTAGAACCAGTACTCCTATATGGAGTCCATCATACAGCAGTTAGAACCAGTACTCCTATATGGAGTCCATCATACAGCAGTTAGAACCAGTACTCCTATATGGAGTCCATCAATCAGAAGTTAGAACCAGTACTCCTATATGGAGTCCATCATACAGCAGTTAGAATCAGTACTCCAATATGGAGTCCATCATACAAAAGTTAGAACCAGTACTCCTATATGGAGTCCATCATACAGCAGTTAGAACTCCTATATGGAGTCCATCATACAGCAGTTAGAATCAGTACTTCTATATGGAGTCCATCATACAGCAGTTAGAACCAGTACTCCTATATGGAGTCCATCATGCAGCAGTTAGAACCAGTACTCCTATATGGAGTCCATCATACAGCAGTTAGAACCAGTACTCCTATATGGAGTCCATCATACAGCAGTTAGAATCAGTACTCCTATATGGAGTCCATCATACAGCAGTTAGAACCAGTACTCCTTTATGGAGTCCATCATACAGTAATTAGAACCAGTACACCTCAATCAGCAGTTAGAACCAGTACTCCTTTATGGAGTCCATCAATCAGAAGTTAGAACCAGTACTCCTATATGGAGTCCATCATACAGCAGTTAGAACCAGTACTCCTATATGGAGTCCATTATACAGCAGTTCCTATATGGAGTCTATCAATCAGAAGTTAGAACCAGTACTCCTTTATGGAGTCCATCATACAGTAATTAGAACCAGTACTCCTCAATCAGCAGTTAGAACCAGTACTCCTTTATGGAGTCCATCAATCAGAAGTTAGAACCAGTACTCCTATATGGAGTCCATCAATCAGAAGTTAGAACCAGTACTCCTATATGGAGTCCATCAATCAGAATCAGAAGTTAGAACCAGTACTCCTATATGGAGTCCATCATACAGCAGCAGTTAGAACAAGTACTCCTATATGGAGTCCATCATACAGCAGTTAGAACCAGTAATCCTATATGGAGTCCATCATACAGCAGTTAGAACCAGTACTCCTATATGGAGTCCATCAATCAGAAGTTAGAACCAGTACTCCTATATGGAGTCCATCATACAGCAGTTAGAATCAGTACTCCAATATGGAGTCCATCATACAAAAGTTAGAACCAGTACTCCTATATGGAGTCCATCATACAGCAGTTAGAACTCCTATATGGAGTCCATCATACAGCAGTTAGAATCAGTACTTCTATATGGAGTCCATCATACAGCAGTTAGAACCAGTACTCCTATATGGAGTCCATCATGCAGCAGTTAGAACCAGTACTCCTATATGGAGTCCATCATACAGCAGTTAGAACCAGTACTCCTATATGGAGTCCATCATACAGCAGTTAGAATCAGTACTCCTATATGGAGTCCATCATACAGCAGTTAGAACCAGTACTCCTTTATGGAGTCCATCATACAGTAATTAGAACCAGTACACCTCAATCAGCAGTTAGAACCAGTACTCCTTTATGGAGTCCATCAATCAGAAGTTAGAACCAGTACTCCTATATGGAGTCCATCATACAGCAGTTAGAACCAGTACTCCTATATGGAGTCCATTATACAGCAGTTCCTATATGGAGTCTATCAATCAGAAGTTAGAACCAGTACTCCTTTATGGAGTCCATCATACAGTAATTAGAACCAGTACTCCTCAATCAGCAGTTAGAACCAGTACTCCTTTATGGAGTCCATCAATCAGAAGTTAGAACCAGTACTCCTATATGGAGTCCATCAATCAGAAGTTAGAACCAGTACTCCTATATGGAGTCCATCAATCAGAATCAGAAGTTAGAACCAGTACTCCTATATGGAGTCCATCATACAGCAGCAGTTAGAACAAGTACTCCTATATGGAGTCCATCATACAGCAGTTAGAACCAGTACTCCTATATGGAGTCCATCATACAGCAGTTAGAACCAGTACTCCTATATGGAGTCCATCATACAGCAGTTAGAACCAGTACTCCTATATGGAGCATCAATCAGCAGATAGAACCAGGAACCAGTACTCCTATATGGATTCCATCATACAGCAGTTAGAACCAGTACTCCTATATGGAGTCCATCAATCAGAAGTTAGAACCAGTACTCCTATATGGATTCCATCAATCAGCAGTTAGAACCAGTACTCCTATATGGAGTCCATCATACAGCAGTTAGAACCAGTACTCCTATATGGAGTCCATCATACGGCAGTTAGAACCAGTACTCCTATATGGAGTCCATCATACAGCAGTTAGAATCAGTACTCCAATATGGAGTCCATCATACAAAAGTTAGAACCAGTACTCCTATATGGAGTCCATCATACAGCAGTTAGAACTCCTATATGGAGTCCATCATACAGCAGTTAGAATCAGTACTCCTATATGGAGTCCATCATACAGCAGTTAGAACCAGTACTCCTATATGGAGTCCATCATGCAGCAGTTAGAACCAGTACTCCTATATGGAGTCCATCATACAGTAGTTAGAACCAGTACTCCTATATGGAGTCCATCATACAGCAGTTAGAATCAGTACTCCTATATGGAGTTCATCAATCAGCAGTTAGAACCAGTACTCCTATATGGAGTCTATCAATCAGAAGTTAGAACCAGTACTCCTTTATGGAGTCCATCATACAGTAATTAGAACCAGTACTCCTCAATCAGCAGTTAGAACCAGTACTCCTTTATGGAGTCCATCAATCAGAAGTTAGAACCAGTACTCCTATATGGAGTCCATCATACAGCAGTTAGAACCAGTACTCCTATATGGAGTCCATTATACAGCAGTTAGAATCAGTACTCCTATATGGAGTTCATCAATCAGCAGTTAGAACCAGTACTCCTATATGGAGTCTATCAATCAGAAGTTAGAACCAGTACTCCTTTATGGAGTCCATCATACAGTAATTAGAACCAGTACTCCTCAATCAGCAGTTAGAACCAGTACTCCTTTATGGAGTCCATCAATCAGAAGTTAGAACCAGTACTCCTATATGGAGTCCATCAATCAGAAGTTAGAACCAGTACTCCTATATGGAGTCCATCAATCAGAATCAGAAGTTAGAACCAGTACTCCTATATGGAGTCCATCATACAGCAGCAGTTAGAACAAGTACTCCTATATGGAGTCCATCATACAGCAGTTAGAACCAGTACTCCTATATGGAGTCCATCATACAGCAGTTAGAACCAGTACTCCTATATGGAGTCCATCATACAGCAGTTAGAACCAGTACTCCTATATGGAGTCCATCATACAGCAGTTAGAACCAGTACTCCTATATGGAGTCCATCATACAGCAGTTAGAACCAGTACTCCTATATGGAGTCCATCATACGGCAGTTAGAACCAGTACTCCTATATGGAGTCCATCATACAGCAGTTAGAACCAGTACTCCTATATGGAGTCCATCATACAGCAGTTAGAACTCCTATATGGAGTCCATCATACAGCAGTTAGAACCAGTACTCCTATATGGAGTCCATCATACAGCAGTTAGACCCAGTACACCTATATGGAGTCCATCAATCATAAGTTAGAACCAGTACTCCTATATGGAGTCCATTAAACGGCAGTTAGAACCAGTACTCCTATATGGAGTCCATCATACAGCAGTTAGAACCAGTACTCCTATATGGAGCATCAATCAGCAGATAGAACCAGGAACCAGTACTCCTATATGGATTCCATCATACAGCAGTTAGAACCAGTACTCCTATATGGAGTCCATCAATCAGAAGTTAGAACCAGTACTCCTATATGGATTCCATCAATCAGCAGTTAGAACCAGTACTCCTATATGGAGTCCATCATACAGCAGTTAGAACCAGTACTCCTATATGGAGTCCATCATACGGCAGTTAGAACCAGTACTCCTATATGGAGTCCATCATACAGCAGTTAGAACCAGTACTCCTATATGGAGTCCATCATACAGCAGTTAGAACCAGTACTCCTATATGGAGTCCATCATACAGCAGTTAGAACTCCTATATGGAGTCCATCATATAGCAGTTAGAACCAGTACTCCTATATGGAGTCCATCATACAGCAGTTAGACCCAGTACACCTATATGGAGTCCATCAATCATAAGTTAGAACCAGTACTCCTATATGGAGTCCATCATACAGCAGTTAGAACCAGTACTCCTATATGGAGTCCATCATACAGCAGTTAGAACCAGTACTCCTATATGGAGTCCATCATACAGCAGTTAGAACCAGTACTCCTATATGGAGTCCATCATACAGCAGTTAGAATCAGTACTCCTATATGGAGTCCATCATACAGCAGTTAGAACCAGTACTCCTATATGGAGTCCATCATACAGCAGTTAGAACCAGTACTCCTATATGGAGTCCATCATACAGCAGTTAGAACCAGTACTCCTATATGGAGTCCATCATACAGCCTATATGGAGTCCATCAATCAGAAGTTAGAACCAGTACTCCTATATGGATTCCATCAATCAGCAGTTAGAACCAGTACTCCTATATGGAGTCCATCATACAGCAGTTAGAACCAGTACTCCTATATGGAGTCCATCATACAGCAGTTAGAACCAGTACTCCTATATGGAGTCCATCATACGGCAGTTAGAACCAGTACTCCTATATGGAGTCCATCATACAGCAGTTAGAACACCTATATGGAGTCCATCATACAGCAGTTAGAACCAGTACTCCTATATGGAGTCCATCATACAGCAGCTAGACCCAGTACACCTATATGGAGTCCATCAATCATAAGTTAGAACCAGTACTCCTATATGGAGTCCATCATACAGCAGTTAGAACCAGTACTCCTATATGGAGTCCATCATACAGCAGTTAGAACCAGTACTCCTATATGGAGTCCATCATACAGCAGTTAGAACCAGTACTCCTATATGGAGTCCATCATACAGCAGTTAGAATCAGTACTCCTATATGGAGTCCATCATACAGCAGTTAGAACCAGTACTCCTATATGGAGTCCATCATACAGCAGTTAGAATCAGTACTCCTATATGGAGTCCATCATACAGCAGTTAGAACCAGTACTCTTATATGGAGTCCATCATACAGCAGTTAGAACCAGTACTCCTATATGGAGTCCATCATACAGCAGTTAGAACCAGTACTCCTATATGGAGTCCATCATACAGCAGTTAGAATCAGTACTCCTATATGGAGTCCATCATACAGCAGTTAGAACCAGTACTCTTATATGGAGTCCATCATACAGCAGTTAGAACCAGTACTCCTATATGGAGTCCATCATACAGCAGTTAGAACCAGTACTCCTATATGGAGTCCATCATACAGCCTATATGGAGTCCATCAATCAGAAGTTAGAACCAGTACTCCTATATGGAGTCCATCAATCAGAATCAGAAGTTAGAACCAGTACTCCTATATGGAGTCCATCATACAGCAGTTAGAACCAGTACTCCTATATGGAGTCCATCAATCATAAGTTAGAACCAGTACTCCTATATGGAGTCCATCATACAGCAGTTAGAACCAGTACTCATATATGGAGTCCATCATACAGAAGTTAGAACCAGTACTCCTATATGGAGTCCATCATACAAAAGTTAGAACCAGTACTCCTATATGGAGTCCATCATACAGCAGTTAGAATCAGTACTCCTATATGGAGTCCATCATACAAAAGTTAGAACCAGTACTCCTATATGGAGTCCATCAATCATAAGTTAGAACCAGTACTCCTATATGGAGTCCATCAATCATAAGTTAGAACCAGTACTCCTATATGGAGTCCATCATACAGCAGTTAGAACCAGTACTCCTATATGGAGTCCATCATACAGAAGTTAGAACCAGTACTCCTATATGGAGTCCATCATACAGCAGTTAGAACCAGTACTCCTATATGGAGTCCATCAATCAGAAGTTAGAACCAGTACTCCTATATGGAGTCCATCATACAGCAGTTAGAACCAGTACTCCTATATGGAGTCCATCATACAGCTGTTAGAACCAGTACTCCTATATGGATTCCATCATACAGCAGTTAGAACCAGTACTCCTATATGGAGTCCATCATACAGCAGTTAGAACCAGTACTCCTATATGGAGTCCATCATACAGAAGTTAGAACTAGTACTCCTATATGGAGTCCATCATACAGCAGTTAGAACCAGTACTCCTATATGGAGTCTATCATACAGCAGTTAGAACCAGTACTCCTATATGGAGTCCATCAATCATAAGTTAGAACCAGTACTCCTATATGGAGTCCATCATACAGCAGTTAGAACCTATATGGAGTCCATCATACAGCTGTTAGAACCAGTACTCCTATATGGAGTCCATCATACAGCTGTTAGAACCAGTACTCCTATATGGAGTCCATCATACAGCAGTTAGAACCAGTACTCCTATATGGAGCATCAATCAGCAGATAGAACCAGGAACCAGTATACCTATATGGATTCCATCATACAGCAGTTAGAATCAGTACTCCTATATGGAGTCCATCATACAACTCCTATATGGAGTCCATCACACAGCAGTTAGAATCAGTACTCCTATATGGTGTCCATCATACAGCAGTTAGAACCAGTACTCCTATATGGAGTCCATCATGCAGCAGTTAGAACCAGTACTCCTATATGGAGTTCATCAATCAGCAGTTAGAACCAGTACTCCTATATGGAGTCTATCAATCAGAAGTTAGAACCAGTTCTCCTTTATGGAGTCCATCATACAGTAATTAGAACCAGTACTCCTCAATCAGCAGTTAGAACCAGTACTCCTTTATGGAGTCCATCAATCAGAAGTTAGAACCAGTACTCCTATATGGAGTCCATCATACAGCAGTTAGAACCAGTACTCCTATATGGAGTCCATCATACAAAAGTTAGAACCAGTACTCCTATATGGAGTCCATCATACAGCAGTTAGAATCAGTACTCCTATATGGAGTTCATCAATCAGCAGTTAGAACCAGTACTCCTATATGGAGTCTATCAATCAGAAGTTAGAACCAGTACTCCTTTATGGAGTCCATCATACAGTAATTAGAACCAGTACTCCTCAATCAGCAGTTAGAACCAGTACTCCTCAATCAGCAGTTAGAACCAGTACTCCTTTATGGAGTCCATCAATCAGAAGTTAGAACCAGTACTCCTATATGGAGTCCATCATACAGCAGTTAGAACCAGTACTCCTATATGGAGTCCATCATACAGCAGTTAGAATCAGTACTCCTATATGGAGTTCATCAATCAGCAGTTAGAACCAGTACTCCTATATGGAGTCTATCAATCGGAAGTTAGAACCAGTACTCCTTTATGGAGTCCATCATACAGTAATTAGAACCAGTACTCCTCAATCAGCAGTTAGAACCAGTACTCCTTTATGGAGTCCATCAATCAGAAGTTAGAACCAGGAACCAGTACTCCTATATGGAGTCCATCATACAGCAGTTAGAACCAGTACTCCTATATGGAGTCCCATCATACAGCAGTTAGAACCAGTACTCCTATATGGAGCATCAATCAGCAGATAGAACCAGGAACCAGTACTCCTATATGGATTCCATCATACAGCAGTTAGAACCAGTACTCCTATATGGAGTCCATCAATCATAAGTTAGAACCAGTACTCCTATATGGAGTCCATCAATCATAAGTTAGAACCAGTACTCCTATATGGAGTCCATCATACAGCAGTTAGAACCAGTACTCCTATATGGAGTCCATCATACAGAAGTTAGAACCAGTACTCCTATATGGAGTCCATCATACAGCAGTTAGAACCAGTACTCCTATATGGAGTCCATCAATCAGAAGTTAGAACCAGTACTCCTATATGGAGTCCATCATACAGCAGTTAGAACCAGTACTCCTATATGGAGTCCATCATACAGCTGTTAGAACCAGTACTCCTATATGGATTCCATCATACAGCAGTTAGAACCAGTACTCCTATATGGAGTCCATCATACAGCTGTTAGAACCAGTACTCCTATATGGATTCCATCATACAGCAGTTAGAACCAGTACTCCTATATGGAGTCCATCATACAGCTGTTAGAACCAGTACTCCTATATGGATTCCATCATACAGCAGTTAGAACCAGTACTCCTATATGGAGTCCATCATACAGCAGTTAGAACCAGTACTCCTATATGGAGTCTATCATACAGCAGTTAGAACCAGTACTCCTATATGGAGTCCATCAATCATAAGTTAGAACCAGTACTCCTATATGGAGTCCATCATACAGCAGTTAGAACCTATATGGAGTCCATCATACAGCTGTTAGAACCAGTACTCCTATATGGAGTCCATCATACAGCTGTTAGAACCAGTACTCCTATATGGAGTCCATCATACAGCAGTTAGAACCAGTACTCCTATATGGAGCATCAATCAGCAGATAGAACCAGGAACCAGTATTCCTATATGGATTCCATCATACAGCAGTTAGAATCAGTACTCCTATATGGAGTCCATCATACAACTCCTATATGGAGTCCATCATACAGCAGTTAGAATCAGTACTCCTATATGGAGTCCATCATACAGCAGTTAGAACCAGTACTCCTATATGGAGTCCATCATGCAGCAGTTAGAACCAGTACTCCTATATGGAGTCCATCATACAGCAGTTAGAACCAGTACTCCTATATGGAGTCCATCATACAGCAGTTAGAATCAGTACTCCTATATGGAGTTCATCAATCAGCAGTTAGAACCAGTACTCCTATATGGAGTCTATCAATCAGAAGTTAGAACCAGTTCTCCTTTATGGAGTCCATCATACAGTAATTAGAACCAGTACTCCTCAATCAGCAGTTAGAACCAGTACTCCTTTATGGAGTCCATCAATCAGAAGTTAGAACCAGTACTCCTATATGGAGTCCATCAATCAGAAGTTAGAACCAGTACTCCTATATGGAGTCCATCATTCAGAAGTTAGAACCAGTACTCCTATATGGAGTCCATCATACAGCAGTTAGAACCAGTACTCCTATATGGAGTCCATCAATCAGAATCAGAAGTTAGAACCAGTACTCCTATATGGAGTCCATCATACAGCAGTTAGAACAAGTACTCCTATATGGAGTCCATCATACAGCAGTTAGAACCAGTACTCCTATATGGAGTCCATCATACAGCAGTTAGAACCAGTACTCCTATATGGAGTCCCATCATACAGCAGTTAGAACCAGTACTCCTATATGGAGCATCAATCAGCAGATAGAACCAGGAACCAGTACTCCTATATGGATTCCATCATACAGCAGTTAGAACCAGTACTCCTATATGGAGTCCATCAATCAGAAGTTAGAACCAGTACTCCTATATGGATTCCATCAATCAGCAGTTAGAACCAGTACTCCTATATGGAGTCCATCATACAGCAGTTAGAACCAGTACTCCTATATGGAGTCCATCATACAGCAGTTAGAACCAGTACTCCTATATGGAGTCCATCATACAGCAGTTAGACCCAGTACTCCTATATGGAGTCCATCAATCATAAGTTAGAACCAGTACTCCTATATGGAGTCCATCATACAGCAGTTAGAACCAGTACTCCTATATGGAGTCCATCATACAGCAGTTAGAACCAGTACTCCTATATGGAGTCCATCATACAGCAGTTAGAACCAGTACTCCTATATGGAGTCCATCATACAGCAGTTAGAATCAGTACTCCTATATGGAGTCCATCATACAGCAGTTAGAACCAGTACTCCTATATGGAGTCCATCATACAGCAGTTAGAACCAGTACTCCTATATGGAGTCCATCATACAGCAGTCAGTCACAGTCAATGGAGCTCGAACGAGCTCGTGTATTATTCGCATAGATGGGATACCACAATATTTAATTATAAAATCATTGCACCAGTGAACGTTTGTTTGTAATTTTTGTTTTGTTCTGATGTAATATGGTTTTAGGGGGTGCGTTATTCGTTTTATGTTCTGTTCAAAAAAAAAAAAAAGGAGAGAAAGCAGTAGCATAGCTAGTTTTGCCTCTTACCTTCTTTTTCTCAGAGAATCGTGATGTGGTACACCGGTTGGGTTATTATGGTGATGTCGGCCAGTGATCCTGAGTATATTCTGCGATGCCATATATCAGTGCAATTTTTCTAATAATAGTAACTTTATTTTAATGTGCCGAAATTTCAGTTTTAAATTTTATTTTAAGTTTATTTTTCTAATAATAGTAACTGTATTGTATTGTGCCGAAATTGCAATTTTAATTTTATTTTAAATTTCGTTTACGTTTTAAAAAAATAAGAAAAAAAATGTTAGTTCATATATTATTTAGTCATGATGCAAATAGCGTTGACGATGACGATGGAGTGATAGCATTACGAAGTTACGAAATTTAGGATAATTTTTATTTATTTTATAATTTAATAGTGATACGCAACTATATTGGAATTAAAGTTCACTTAACATATGAAGTTTTAATTTTCTAGCTAGTGTGTTTTTTGATTTGCACATTTTAAATTCTGTTTTTAGTGAGTTCCATATGATTGCACCGCTGTATTTTAGAGAGTTTTGGGTTGATATTAGTCTGGTACGTGGAATAAAGTAGTTTTTGGATGTAGTGGATCGAGTTGTATAATTGTGGATAACTGAAGTTTGTGTAAATAGGGCCGTTATAAATTGCTTTTTTTTGTTATTGTAAATGTCCCACATAAGTTTTGTTACTTCTAGGTTATATAGATTTTCGATTGGCAAGATATTAAGGTATTTATAGATCGGAATGGAATGAGCTTGGAAGTGGTTGAAGGTTATTGCTCGTATTATTTTATTTATTTTGACACGGATTGGATTTATATATTTGTTATAAGCACTTCCCCACAATATTATACCATATAATATATAAGGATGGATTAGCGAGAAATATAACATTTTTAATACTTTTAGTGGTAGTATGTGTCTAATTTTATAAAATATACCGCATGATTTAGAGATTTTTTTTAGGACGTAAGCACAATGGTTTTTCCAGGTCAATTTATTATCTATCCAGATGCCTAAAAATTTTGTTTCAGTTTTGATGTTTATATTTGCATTATTGATCTTGATAGTGTCTGAGGGGGGATTCTTTAATTTATTTGAGAAAATGAGATATTCTGTTTTTTTTAGATTTAATGATAGTCTGTTGTCTTTTAGCCATTCGTCTAGTTTCTGTAGTTCGTCATTGATAGTGGAAATTAACGTATTTGGGTTTCTGTGTGTGTATAAGAGGTTTGTGTCGTCAGCGAACAGTGTAGTAATAAGAGACGTGCAGTTTGGTAAGTCGTTTATATAGAGTAAGAAGAGGGTACTGCTTAGAATAGCACCTTGGGGTGTACCACAGGTGGGAGTTAGCGGATCAGAGTTTATATTATTTAGTACAACAGTTTGTGTTCTGTCAGAAAGAAAGCTGGATAGAAGTTTGTGGGGAAGGCCTCGTATTCCATATTGGTCTAGTTTTTTGAGAAGTATGTCATGGTTTAGAGTGTCAAAGGCCTTCCTTAAGTCGATAGATATTAGGCAGCATGAGTCCTGTGAGTCTAGAGTTTCTCGAAGTCGTTCAGTCACCGTTAGTAGAGCATCAGTAGTTGTTGATTTTTTTCTAAAGCCGTGTTGTGCATCTGTCAGTATTGAGTATTTATCTAAGTAGCTTAGTAGTTGAGTATTTATTATACGTTCGAAAATTTTACTAAATAAGGGTAGTACGGAAATCGGTCGATAATTGTTTCTATCTGTTGGGTCGCCTGATTTGAATACTGCAGTAATTTTTGCGTTTTTTAATATTTTAGGAAAGAACCCGTTTTTTATTGATATGTTAATTAAATGTGTTAAATGTGGGGCTAGGTCGTATGCTATGATTTTTAATATTTTAGTTGGAAAAGGGTCGTTTGTGGAGCAATTGTTGTCTAAGTCTAGTATGTTATATATTACTTCAATATTTGTGGTTTCTGATAAATGGAAGGAGTTTGATTTGCGATGGCTAATATAACGTATTGGATTTCTATTAGTTTTTGGAATTTGTTCTGCTAATTGGGGACCAATATTTGCAAAGTGCTCATTGAGGTTGTTGGCTATAGATTTTGTATCCGTTATTGTTATTTTTTGGCCTGTTATAGTTGATGTTATTATTTTTTTTGGAGAATTTAATTGTTTGGATCTATTTAGTGCACTATTTATAGTTTGCCAAGTTTTTTTTGTGTTGTGCTTGTTTTTTTCAAATTCCCTTTCGAAGTATTTTTTTTGTGCTTTTCTCAGAGTATTTGTAAGTATGTTTCTATATTTTTTATAATGTTGTTCTTTTTCTGGAGTTGGGTGAGACATAAGCGATGCGTATAGTCTATTTTTCATTATAGTAGACTGTACAAGAGAAGGGGTCATCCATGTTTTTTTTGGTATCTCTCGGGGTTTTAATAACTTTTTTTGTAGATGTTTGTTTGTAATTTTCTCAAGGTCTTTGTAAAATATTTCAAATTTCTTATCTAATTGAATTGAGTCATCATTGTACGTCCAATTCTGATTATTGCGTATGTCTAATATGAAATTGGTCGGGTTAAATTTTGAGTAGTCATATATGAATTTTTGTGTAGGAGGTGCGAAAAAATGTGAGTATTTATGTACAATAACAAAGGTTGCTAAGTGGTCTGTGGTGCCGAGTTGTCCAGTAAAGACACCAGAGGATAGTATTTTGTCTGATATGTTAGTAGATATGTGGTCTAGTAAGGTTTTAGAGTATGGTGTAATTCTAGTAGGTTTGTCAATTAGTTGCTCGAGCCCATTAGATTCAAGAGTTTGTATATAGTTATTGGCTGAGTTTGAGCGTTTTAGTAAATCAATGTTGAAGTCACCAGTAAGTATTATGTCTGTTTGTTGTTGGTTAATTGTAGCTAGTACTGTATTTAGGTTGTCAATAAGGTTAGTAATGTTACATGTGTCAGGTCGGTAGATAGTGCCAATGAGAAGTTGCTTTTCAGAATGAGAGGAGTTTGGTATTCTAGAAATAGTTGCCCAAGTTGATTCACAGTCAGGTATTGTAAGGTCTTTCCGCTCAGTAACGTTAATCCCTTTCTTAGTGTATATCGCTGTACCCCCTCTGTTTTTCTTGCCAACAATCCGGTTCGTTAATAGAGGTTGAGAGTAGCCGTCAATCTGTAGGTAGTTCGTGTTGGTTTCGTCAGTTAGAAAAGTCTCAGTGAGTGTTAGTATGTCAAATGATTGAGTCAGAGTAGATAGGTAATCAGTTATTGAAGTAAAGTTTAGATTCAGGCTACGACAGTTTATATGAAAGATAGATAGCGTATCACTTTTGGTAAAGGTATTATTAAATTTAATTTCATCGTAGTACTGGCAGTTTGATTTGTTGGAAGTAAGATTTATATCAGGATCAATACTTATAAATCTATTATTTAATTCATTGAAATTTTCTGGCAATAAAATATCATCATCATCGTCATCGTCATTATTAGCTTTGTAAAAAATATCTTTATCGTCATTAGAAATAGTGGAAAATGGAAAAATGTTATGGAAACAAAAAATACAGTAAAAATCGGAATCAATTGAAATGTCAGCACATGTTCCACATTGGGTGTGGTAAGAACAGTTACATATGGTACAAGAAATTATTTTTTCGTTTTTAAGGAATTTGGTAAAACAGAAATCGCAAGATATAGCCTGGCCACTGGATGGCATCAGTGGTATAAATATTTATAAATCAAAAAATGGAGGGACACAAATAAACGTTCAAGTTCAGTACTGTAGGTGAAGGCTGTGTGCAACTAGAGTTAAGCTACACCAAGCACAATCTCTGACAATGAGACCCATTAATGAGTAGACAAGACACAACAGTATATTCGGGTTTTGGTATGGAGCAGCCGTATAATGTTATAAGACTTAAAGTAACTTAGCTTAATTCAGGTAGTTGAGTTTCCGTATTAAACATGACCCAAATATAATGTTATATATATAACATTATTATATAATAATATATGCAAATATATTGTTACCGTAATAAATAAAGCCGTCAAGTTACCGTATTAAACAATAAACATAGCGCAAAAAAAATATGTTTAACGTAATAAATATAGCTGTAATAAGTATAGCTATTGAGATTACATAATGTATATAGGCAAAATAATTGATTATTATAGTAAGTATATTATCTTTTAGACATATAGTGAAGTGATATTACCTTCAGAACTACGTAATTATTTCGCTTCCGATATCTTTTTAAAAAAATATATATGGATATTACTTTCAGAACTACGTAATTATCTCGCTTTCAATATCTTTAAAAAAGAATATATGATAGTCTAGGGATGTCCTGGAATTTTTCAGAACTACGTAATTATCTCGCTTTACATGTTATATTAAAACCTTAAACTGGTGAGGATATTCCTAAGTTCGTCGATTTCAATAAGGAACTAACTAATTTGATATATTCTTCGAAAATTATAGCATGAGTTCGGTACCGGTACCGGCCCGGTAGGGTAAACCTATATAAAATCAATCATATGTTGTACAGTAAGTGAGCCAGTGAAGGCATGGCAACTTTTTAAATGTTTCAAACCTCATTGCAAAGTTTCGTGAGGTCTCCCATTGATAGTAAGCGGCGTATGGGGCTATCTTTACCGACCTTTATCATTATGTCTCCGTTGTAGGAATACGCAGAGTGGATACGATTTGTTTTCTTCAATTTTAGGGCAGCGTTTAGGATCTCGGCTCTGGGTTTAGTTAGGTGCTCGGAAATGAATATATCCTTGGGTAGTAGCGATCGGTTTCGGAGCGCGACAATACGTGTACTATGCCCAAAGAAACGGATTATAAGAGGGCGGATTCTACCTGGGGCCTGTTTGTTCCTAACGCCGAGACGATGAAATACATCTACTGAGTTTATATCGACCGAAATAGTGGATAGTAAAGAGATCAGATTACGTCGTTCTTCGTCTGCGTTTCTCTGTTCAGGAATTCCACGTATTAGAATATTATGTCGACGTATGTATTGCTGTATTCCGTCTTGTTCGGATTCAAGCGCGATACGTCCTGTTGTTGTAAGGTTGTTGTCACTAATTATATCTTTAAGTTTTTTTACGTCCGTAGTGAGAGACTCGTTGGTAGACATAGCGTTGTCTAGCGCATTTTCTAGGGTTTGTACCTTATTAGTAAGTGCAGCAATGAGTGCAGTTTCGGAGCTAACCTTTTTCAGATCGCCCCGGATCTCGTTCAGTGCGGCGATTATTTGCGGACCGACATTATTCCACGTCCCGGTTGGTATCGTTGTCATGGTCGCTATAAGTTCGATTATATATCGAGTGGCGGTGTGGTTTATAGCTGTCGTTTTGATGTTGCCGATACCGCAATACCGTTGATATTGATAATTAGGTTAGATAGATAGGGTCACACTGCCAGACTGCCTAGGCGCAGCAGTACATTAGTAAGCACACATCAGTACACAGCACACAGGACACCAGTCAGAACGCAGTTAGAACCAGTACTCCTATATGGAGTCAATCATACAGCCTATATGGAGTCCATCAATCAGAAGTTAGAACCAGTACTCCTATATGGAGTCCATCTATCAGAAGTTAGAACCAGTACTCCTATATGGAATCAGTCCATCAATCATAAGTTAGAACCAGTACTCCTATATGGAGTCCATCATACAGCAGTTAGAACCAGTACTCCTTCCTATATGGAGTCCATCATACAGCAGATAGAACCAGTACTCCTATATGGAGTCCATCATACAGCAGTCAGAACCAGTACTTCTATATGGAGACCATCATACAGCAGTTAGAACCAGTACTCCTATATGGAGTCCATCAATCAGAAGTTAGAACCAGTACTCCTTTATGGAGTCCATCAATCAGAACTTAGAACCAGTACTCCTATATGGATTCCATCAATCAAAAGTTAGAACCAGTACTCCTATATGGAGTCCATCAATCAGAAGTTAGAACTAGTACTCCTTTATGGAGTCCATCAATCAGAAGTTAGAACCAGTACTCCTATATGGAGTCCATCATACAGCAGTTAGAACCAGTACTCCTATATGGAGTCCATCATACAGCAGTTAGAACTCCTATATGAGTCCATCATACAGCAGTTAGAATCAGTACTCCTATATGGAGTCTATCATACAGCAGTTAGAACCAGTACTCCTATATGGAGTCCATCATACAGCAGTTAGAACCAGTACTCCTATATGGAGTCCATCAATCAGAAGTTAGAACCAGTACTCCTATATGGAGTCCATCATACAGCAGTTAGAATCAGTACTCCTATATGGAGTTCATCAATCAGCAGTTAGAACCAGTACTCCACCAATCAGAAGTTAGAACCAGTACTCCTTTATGGAGTCTATCATACAGTAGTTAGAACCAGTACTCCTCAATCAGCAGTTAGAACCAGTACTCCTTTATGGAGTCCATCAATCAGAAGTTAGAACCAGTACTCCTATATGGAGTCCATCATACAGCAGTTAGAACAAGTACTCCTATATGGAGTCCATCATACAGCAGTTAGAACCAGTACTCCTATATGGAGTCCATCAATCAGAATCAGAAGTTAGAACCAGTACTCCAATATCGAGTCCATCATACAGCAGTTAGAACCAGTACTCCTATATGGAGTCCATCATACAGCAGTTAGAACCAGTACTCCTATATGGAGCATCAATCAGCAGATAGAACCAGGAACCAGTACTCCTATATGGATTCCATCATACAGCAGTTAGAACCAGTACTCCTATATGGAGTCCATCATACAGCAGTTAGAACCAGTACTCCTATATGGAGTCCATCATACAGCAGTTAGAACCAGTACTCCTATATGGAGTCCATCAATCAGAAGTTAGAACCAGTACTCCTATATGGAGTCCATCATACAGCAGTTAGAATCAGTACTCCAATATGGAGTCCATCATACAAAAGTTAGAACAAGTACTCCTATATGGAGTCCATCATACAGCAGTTAGAACTCCTATATGGAGTCCATCATACAGCAGTTAGAATCAGTACTCCTATATGGAGTCCATCATACAGCAGTTACAACCAGTACTCCTATATGGAGTCCATCATGCAGCAGTTAGAACCAGTACTCCTATATGGAGTCCATCATACAGCAGTTAGAACCAGTACTCCTATATAGAGTCCATCATACAGCAGTTAGAATCAGTACTCCTATATGGAGTTCATCAATCAGCAGTTAGAACCAGTACTCCTATATGGAGTCTATCAATCAGAAGTTAGAACCAGTACTCCTTTATGGAGTCCATCATACAGTAATTAGAACCAGTACACCTCAATCAGCAGTTAGAACCAGTACTCCTTTATGGAGTCCATCAATCAGAAGTTAGAACCAGTACTCCTATATGGAGTCCATCATACAGCAGTTAGAACCAGTACTCCTATATGGAGTCCATTATACAGCAGTTAGAATCAGTACTCCTATATGGAGTTCATCAATCAGCAGTTAGAACCAGTACTCCTATATGGAGTCTATCAATCAGAAGTTAGAACCAGTACTCCTTTATGGAGTCCATCATACAGTAATTAGAACCAGTACTCCTCAATCAGCAGTTAGAACCAGTACTCCTTTATGGAGTCCATCAATCAGAAGTTAGAACCAGTACTCCTATATGGAGTCCATCAATCAGAAGTTAGAACCAGTACTCCTATATGGAGTCCATCAATCAGAATCAGAAGTTAGAACCAGTACTCCTATATGGAGTCCATCATACAGCAGCAGTTAGAACAAGTACTCCTATATGGAGTCCATCATACAGCAGTTAGAACCAGTACTCCTATATGGAGTCCATCATACAGCAGTTAGAACCAGTACTCCTATATGGAGTCCATCATACAGCAGTTAGAACCAGTACTCCTATATGGAGCATCAATCAGCAGATAGAACCAGGAACCAGTACTCCTATATGGATTCCATCATACAGCAGTTAGAACCAGTACTCCTATATGGAGTCCATCAATCAGAAGTTAGAACCAGTACTCCTATATGGATTCCATCAATCAGCAGTTAGAACCAGTACTCCTATATGGAGTCCATCATACAGCAGTTAGAACCAGTACTCCTATATGGAGTCCATCATACGGCAGTTAGAACCAGTACTCCTATATGGAGTCCATCATACAGCAGTTAGAATCAGTACTCCAATATGGAGTCCATCATACAAAAGTTAGAACCAGTACTCCTATATGGAGTCCATCATACAGCAGTTAGAACTCCTATATGGAGTCCATCATACAGCAGTTAGAATCAGTACTCCTATATGGAGTCCATCATACAGCAGTTAGAACCAGTACTCCTATATGGAGTCCATCATGCAGCAGTTAGAACCAGTACTCCTATATGGAGTCCATCATACAGCAGTTAGAACCAGTACTCCTATATGGAGTCCATCATACAGCAGTTAGAACCAGTACTCCTATATGGAGTCCATCATACAGCAGTTAGAACCAGTACTCCTATATGGAGTCCATCATACAGCAGTTAGAATCAGTACTCCTATATGGAGTCCATCATACAGCAGTTAGAACCAGTACTCCTATATGGAGTCCATCATACAGCAGTTAGAACCAGTACTCCTATATGGAGTCCATCATACAGCAGTTAGAACCAGTACTCCTATATGGAGTCTCATCAATCAGCAGTTAGAACCAGTACTCCTATATGGAGTCCATCAATCAGAAGTTAGAACCAGTACTCCTATATGGAGTCCATCATACAGCAGTTAGAACCAGTACTCCTATATGGAGTCCATCATCAGCAGTTAGAACCAGTACTCCTATATGGAGTCCATCATACAGCAGTTAGAACCAGTACTCCTATATGGAGTCCATCATACAGCAGTTAGAACCAGTACTCCTATATGGAGTCCATCAATCAGCAGTTAGAACCAGTACTCCTATATGGAGTCCATCATACAGACAGTTAGAACCAGTACTCCTATATGGAGTCCATCATACAGCAGTTAGAACCAGTACTCCTATATGGAGTCCATCATACAGCAGTTAGAACCAGTACTCCTATATGGAGTCCATCATACAGCAGTTAGAACCAGTACTCCTATATGGAGTCCATCATACAGCAGTTAGAACCAGTACTCCTATATGGAGTCCATCATACAGAAGTTAGAACCAGTACTCCTATATGGAGTCCATCATACAGCAGTTAGAACCAGTACTCCTATATGGAGTCCATCATACAGCAGTTAGAACCAGTACTCCTATATGGAGTCCATCATACAGCAGTTAGAACCAGTACTCCTATATGGAGTCCATCAATCAGCAGTTAGAACCAGTACTCCTATATGGAGTCCATCAATCAGCAGTTAGAACCAGTACTCCTATATGGAGTCCATCATACAGCAGTTAGAACCAGTACTCCTATATGGAGTCCATCATACAGCAGTTAGAACCAGTACTCCTATATGGAGTCCATCATACAGCAGTTAGAACCAGTACTCCTATATGGAGTCCATCATACAGAAGTTAGAACCAGTACTCCTATATGGAGTCCATCATACAGCAGTTAGAACCAGTACTCCTATATGGAGTCCATCATACAGCAGTTAGAACCAGTACTCCTATATGGAGTCCATCATACAGCAGTTAGAACCAGTACTCCTATATGGAGTCCATCATACAGCAGTTAGAACCAGTACTCCTATATGGAGTCCATCATACAGAAGTTAGAACTAGTACTCCTATATGGAGTCCATCATACAGCAGTTAGAACCAGTACTCCTATATGGAGTCTATCATACAGCAGTTAGAACCAGTACTCCTATATGGAGTCCATCAATCATAAGTTAGAACCAGTACTCCTATATGGAGTCCATCATACAGCAGTTAGAACCAGTACTCCTATGGAGTCCATCATACAGCTGTTAGAACCAGTACTCCTATATGGAGTCCATCATACAGCTGTTAGAACCAGTACTCCTATATGGAGTCCATCATACAGCAGTTAGAACCAGTACTCCTATATGGAGCATCAATCAGCAGATAGAACCAGGAACCAGTATTCCTATATGGATTCCATCATACAGCAGTTAGAATCAGTACTCCTATATGGAGTCCATCATACAACTCCTATATGGAGTCCATCATACAGCAGTTAGAATCAGTACTCCTATATGGAGTCCATCATACAGCAGTTAGAACCAGTACTCCTATATGGAGTCCATCATGCAGCAGTTAGAACCAGTACTCCTATATGGAGTCCATCATACAGCAGTTAGAACCAGTACTCCTATATGGAGTCCATCATACAGCAGTTAGAATCAGTACTCCTATATGGAGTTCATCAATCAGCAGTTAGAACCAGTACTCCTATATGGAGTCTATCAATCAGAAGTTAGAACCAGTACTCCTTTATGGAGTCCATCATACAGTAATTAGAACCAGTACTCCTCAATCAGCAGTTAGAACCAGTACTCCTTTATGGAGTCCATCAATCAGAAGTTAGAACCAGTACTCCTATATGGAGTCCATCATACAGCAGTTAGAACCAGTACTCCTATATGGAGTCCATCATACAGCAGTTAGAATCAGTACTCCTATATGGAGTTCATCAATCAGCAGTTAGAACCAGTACTCCTATATGGAGTCTATCAATCAGAAGTTAGAACCAGTACTCCTTTATGGAGTCCATCATACAGTAATTAGAACCAGTACTCCTCAATCAGCAGTTAGAACCAGTACTCCTTTATGGAGTCCATCAATCAGAAGTTAGAACCAGTACTCCTATATGGAGTCCATCAATCAGAAGTTAGAACCAGTACTCCTATATGGAGTCCATCAATCAGAAGTTAGAACCAGTACTCCTATATGGAGTCCATCATACAGCAGTTAGAACCAGTACTCCTATATGGAGTCCATCAATCAGAATCAGAAGTTAGAACCAGTACTCCTATATGGAGTCCATCATACAGCAGTTAGAACCAGTACTCCTATATGGAGTCCATCATACAGCAGTTAGAACCAGTACTCCTATATGGAGTCCATCATACAGCAGTTAGAACCAGTACTCCTATATGGAGTCCCATCATACAGCAGTTAGAACCAGTACTCCTATATGGAGCATCAATCAGCAGATAGAACCAGGAACCAGTACTCCTATATGGATTCCATCATACAGCAGTTAGAACCAGTACTCCTATATGGAGTCCATCAATCAGAAGTTAGAACCAGTACTCCTATATGGAGTCCATCTACAGCATTAGAACCAGTACTCCTCAATCAGCAGTTAGAACCAGTACTCCTATATGGAGTCCATCATACAGCAGTTAGAACCAGTACTCCTATATGGAGTCCATCAATACAGCAGTTAGAACCAGTACTCCTATATGGAGTCCATCATACAGCAGTTAGAACCAGTACTCCTATATGGAGTCCATCATACAGCAGTTAGAACCAGTACTCCTATATGGAGTCCATCATACAGCAGTTAGACCCAGTACTCCTATATGGAGTCCATCAATCATAAGTTAGAACCAGTACTCCTATATGGAGTCCATCATACAGCAGTTAGAACCAGTACTCCTATATGGAGTCCATCATACAGCAGTTAGAACCAGTACTCCTATATGGAGTCCATCATACAGCAGTTAGAACCAGTACTCCTATATGGAGTCCATCATACAGCAGTTAGAATCAGTACTCCTATATGGAGTCCATCATACAGCAGTTAGAACCAGTACTCCTATATGGAGTCCATCATACAGCAGTTAGAACCAGTACTCCTATATGGAGTCCATCATACAGCAGTTAGAACCAGTACTCCTATATGGAGTCAATCATACAGCCTATATGGAGTCCATCAATCAGAAGTTAGAACCAGTACTCCTATATGGAGTCCATCAATCAGAATCAGAAGTTAGAACCAGTACTCCTATATGGAGTCCATCATACAGCAGTTAGAACCAGTACTCCTATATGGAGTCCATCAATCATAAGTTAGAACCAGTACTCCTATATGGAGTCCATCATACAGCAGTTAGAACCAGTACTCCTATATGGAGTCCATCATACAGAAGTTAGAACCAGTACTCCTATATGGAGTCCATCATACAAAAGTTAGAACCAGTACTCCTATATGGAGTCCATCATACAGCAGTTAGAATCAGTACTCCTATATGGAGTCCATCATACAAAAGTTAGAACCAGTACTCCTATATGGAGTCCATCAATCATAAGTTAGAACCAGTACTCCTATATGGAGTCCATCATACAGCAGTTAGAACCAGTACTCCTATATGGAGTCCATCATACAGAAGTTAGAACCAGTACTCCTATATGGAGTCCATCATACAGCAGTTAGAACCAGTACTCCTATATGGAGTCCATCAATCAGAAGTTAGAACCAGTACTCCTATATGGAGTCCATCATACAGCAGTTAGAACCAGTACTCCTATATGGAGTCCATCATACAGCTGTTAGAACCAGTACTCCTATATGGAGTCCATCATACAGCAGTTAGAACCAGTACTCCTATATGGAGTCTATCATACAGCAGTTAGAACCAGTACTCCTATATGGAGTCCATCAATCATAAGTTAGAACCAGTACTCCTATATGGAGTCCATCATACAGCAGTTAGAACCAGTACTCCTATATGGAGTCCATCATACAGCTGTTAGAACCAGTACTCCTATATGGAGTCCATCATACAGCTGTTAGAACCAGTACTCCTATATGGAGTCCATCATACAGCAGTTAGAACCAGTACTCCTATATGGAGCATCAATCAGCAGATAGAACCAGGAACCAGTATTCCTATATGGATTCCATCATACAGCAGTTAGAATCAGTACTCCTATATGGAGTCCATCATACAACTCCTATATGGAGTCCATCATACAGCAGTTAGAATCAGTACTCCTATATGGAGTCCATCATACAGCAGTTAGAACCAGTACTCCTATATGGAGTCCATCATGCAGCAGTTAGAACCAGTACTCCTATATGGAGTCCATCATACAGCAGTTAGAACCAGTACTCCTATATGGAGTCCATCATACAGCAGTTAGAATCAGTACTCCTATATGGAGTTCATCATATCAGCAGTTAGAACCAGTACTCCTATATGGAGTCCATCATACAGCAGTTAGAACAGTACTCCTATATGGAGTCCATCAATCAGCAGTTAGAACCAGTACTCCTATATGGAGTCCATCATACAGCAGTTAGAACCAGTACTCCTATATGGAGTCCATCATGCAGCAGTTAGAACCAGTACTCCTATATGGAGTCCATCATGCAGCAGTTAGAATCAGTACTCCTATATGGAGTCCATCATACAGCAGTTAGAACCAGTACTCCTATATGGAGTCCATCATGCAGCAGTTAGAATCAGTACTCCTATATGGAGTCCATCATACAGCAGTTAGAACCAGTACTCCTATATGGAGTCCATCATGCAGCAGTTAGAACCAGTACTCCTATATGGAGTCCATCATGCAGCAGTTAGAATCAGTACTCCTATATGGAGTCCATCATACAGCAGTTAGAACCAGTACTCCTATATGGAGTCCATCATGCAGCAGTTAGAATCAGTACTCCTATATGGAGTCCATCATACAGCAGTTAGAACCAGTACTCCTATATGGAGTCCATCATGCAGCAGTTAGAACCAGTACTCCTATATGGAGTCCATCATACAGCAGTTAGAACCAGTACTCCTATATGGAGTCCATCATACAGCAGTTAGAACCAGTACTCCTATATGGAGTCCATCATGCAGCAGTTAGAACCAGTACTCCTATATGGAGTCCATCATACAGCAGTTAGAACCAGTACTCCTATATGGAGTCCATCATGCAGCAGTTAGAACCAGTACTCCTATATGGAGTCCATCATACAGCAGTTAGAACCAGTACTCCTATATGGAGTCCATCATACAGCAGTTAGAATCAGTACTCCTATATGGAGTTCATCAATCAGCAGTTAGAACCAGTACTCCTATATGGAGCATCAATCAGAAGTTAGAACCAGTACTCCTATATGGAGTCAGTCCATCAATCATAAGTTAGAACCAGTACTCCTATATGGAGTCCATCATACAGCAGTTAGAACCAGTACTCCTTCCTATATGGAGTCCATCATACAGCTGTTAGAACCAGTACTCCTATATGGAGACCATCATACAGCAGTTAGAACCAGTACTCCTATATGGAGCATCAATCAGAAGTTAGAACCAGTACTCCAGTAGCAGTTAGAACCAGTACTCCTATATGGAGTCTATCAATCAGAAGTTAGAACCAGTACTCCTTTATGGAGTCCATCATACAGCAGTTAGAACCAGTACTCCTATATGGAGCATCAATCAGCAGATAGAACCAGGAACCAGTACTCCTATATGGATTCCATCATACAGCAGTTAGAACCAGTACTCCTATATGGAGTCCATCATACAGCAGTTAGAACCAGTACTCCTATATGGAGTCCATCATACAGCAGTTAGAACCAGTACTCCTATATGGAGTCCATCAATCAGAAGTTAGAACCAGTACTCCTATATGGAGTCCATCAATCAGAAGTTAGAACCAGTACTCCTATATGGAGTCCATCATACAGCAGTTAGAATCAGTACTCCTATATGAAGTCCATCATACAAAAGTTAGAACCAGTACTCCTATATGGAGTCCATCATACAGCAGTTAGAACTCCTATATGGAGTCCATCATACAGCAGTTAGAATCAGTACTCATATATGGAGTCCATCATACAGCAGTTAGAACCAGTACTCCTATATGGAGTCAGTCCATCAATCATAAGTTAGAACCAGTACTCCTATATGGAGTCCATCATACAGCAGTTAGAACCAGTACTCCTTCCTATATGGAGTCCATCATACAGCTGTTAGAACCAGTACTCCTATATGGAGACCATCATACAGCAGTTAGAACCAGTACTCCTATATGGAGCATCAATCAGAAGTTAGAACCAGTACTCCAGTAGCAGTTAGAACCAGTACTCCTATATGGAGTCTATCAATCAGAAGTTAGAACCAGTACTCCTTTATGGAGTCCATCATACAGTAATTAGAACCAGTACTCCGCAATCAGCAGTTAGAACCAGTACTCCTTTATGGAGTCCATCAATCAGAAGTTAGAACCAGTACTCCTATATGGAGTCCATCAATCAGAAGTTAGAACCAGTACTCCTATATGGAGTCCATCATACAGCAGTTAGAATCAGTACTCCTATATGAAGTCCATCATACAAAAGTTAGAACCAGTACTCCTATATGGAGTCCATCATACAGCAGTTAGAACTCCTATATGGAGTCCATCATACAGCAGTTAGAATCAGTACCCCTATATGGAGTCCATCATACAGCAGTTAGAACCAGTACTCCTATATGGAGTCCATCATGCAGCAGTTAGAACCAGTACTCCTATATGGAGTCCATCATACAGCAGTTAGAACCAGTACTCCTATATGGAGTCCATCATACAGCAGTTAGAATCAGTACTCCTATATGGAGTTCATCAATCAGCAGTTAGAACCAGTACTCCTATATGGAGTCTATCATACAGCTGTTAGAACCAGTACTCCTATATGGAGCATCAATCAGAAGTTAGAACCAGTACTCCTATATGGAGTCAGTCCATCAATCATAAGTTAGAACCAGTACTCCTATATGGAGTCCATCATACAGCAGTTAGAACCAGTACTCCTTCCTATATGGAGTCCATCATACAGCTGTTAGAACCAGTACTCCTATATGGAGACCATCATACAGCAGTTAGAACCAGTACTCCTATATGGAGCATCAATCAGAAGTTAGAACCAGTACTCCAGTAGCAGTTAGAACCAGTACTCCTATATGGAGTCTATCAATCAGAAGTTAGAACCAGTACTCCTTTATGGAGCATCAATCAGCAGATAGAACCAGGAACCAGTATTCCTATATGGATTCCATCATACAGCAGTTAGAATCAGTACTCCTATATGGAGTCCATCATACAACTCCTATATGGAGTCCATCATACAGCAGTTAGAATCAGTACTCCTATATGGAGTCCATCATACAGCAGTTAGAACCAGTACTCCTATATGGAGTCCATCATGCAGCAGTTAGAACCAGTACTCCTATATGGAGTCCATCATACAGCAGTTAGAACCAGTACTCCTATATGGAGTCCATCATACAGCAGTTAGAATCAGTACTCCTATATGGAGTTTATCAATCAGCAGTTAGAACCAGTACTCCTATATGGAGTCCATCATACAGCAGTTAGAACCAGTACTCCTATATGGAGTCCATCATGCAGCAGTTAGAACCAGTACTCCTATATGGAGTCCATCATGCAGCAGTTAGAATCAGTACTCCTATATGGAGTCCATCATACAGCAGTTAGAACCAGTACTCCTATATGGAGTCCATCATGCAGCAGTTAGAATCAGTACTCCTATATGGAGTCCATCATACAGCAGTTAGAACCAGTACTCCTATATGGAGTCCATCATGCAGCAGTTAGAACCAGTACTCCTATATGGAGTCCATCATACAGCAGTTAGAACCAGTACTCCTATATGGAGTCCATCATACAGCAGTTAGAACCAGTACTCCTATATGGAGTCCATCATGCAGCAGTTAGAATCAGTACTCCTATATGGAGTCCATCATACAGCGGTTAGAACCAGTACTCCTATATGGAGTCCATCATGCAGCAGTTAGAACCAGTACTCCTATATGGAGTCCATCATACAGCAGTTAGAACCAGTACTCCTATATGGATTCCATCATACAGCAGTTAGAATCAGTACTCCTATATGGAGTCCATCATACAACTCCTATATGGAGTCCATCATACAGCAGTTAGAATCAGTACTCCTATATGGAGTCCATCATACAGCAGTTAGAACCAGTACTCCTATATGGAGTCCATCATGCAGCAGTTAGAACCAGTACTCCTATATGGAGTCCATCATACAGCAGTTAGAACCAGTACTCCTATATGGAGTCCATCATACAGCAGTTAGAATCAGTACTCCTATATGGAGTTTATCAATCAGCAGTTAGAACCAGTACTCCTATATGGAGTCCATCATACAGCAGTTAGAACCAGTACTCCTATATGGAGTCCATCATGCAGCAGTTAGAACCAGTACTCCTATATGGAGTCCATCATGCAGCAGTTAGAATCAGTACTCCTATATGGAGTCCATCATACAGCAGTTAGAACCAGTACTCCTATATGGAGTCCATCATGCAGCAGTTAGAATCAGTACTCCTATATGGAGTCCATCATACAGCAGTTAGAACCAGTACTCCTATATGGAGTCCATCATGCAGCAGTTAGAACCAGTACTCCTATATGGAGTCCATCATACAGCAGTTAGAACCAGTACTCCTATATGGAGTCCATCATACAGCAGTTAGAACCAGTACTCCTATATGGAGTCCATCATGCAGCAGTTAGAATCAGTACTCCTATATGGAGTCCATCATACAGCGGTTAGAACCAGTACTCCTATATGGAGTCCATCATGCAGCAGTTAGAACCAGTACTCCTATATGGAGTCCATCATACAGCAGTTAGAACCAGTACTCCTATATGGAGTCCATCATACAGCAGTTAGAATCAGTACTCCTATATGGAGTTCATCAATCAGCAGTTAGAACCAGTACTCCTATATGGAGCATCAATCAGAAGTTAGAACCAGTACTCCTATATGGAGTCAGTCCATCAATCATAAGTTAGAACCAGTACTCCTATATGGAGTCCATCATACAGCAGTTAGAACCAGTACTCCTTCCTATATGGAGTCCATCATACAGCTGTTAGAACCAGTACTCCTATATGGAGACCATCATACAGCAGTTAGAACCAGTACTCCTATATGGAGCATCAATCAGAAGTTAGAACCAGTACTCCAGTAGCAGTTAGAACCAGTACTCCTATATGGAGTCTATCAATCAGAAGTTAGAACCAGTACTCCTTTATGGAGTCCATCATACAGCAGTTAGAACCAGTACTCCTATATGGAGCATCAATCAGCAGATAGAACCAGGAACCAGTACTCCTATATGGATTCCATCATACAGCAGTTAGAACCAGTACTCCTATATGGAGTCCATCATACAGCAGTTAGAACCAGTACTCCTATATGGAGTCCATCATACAGCAGTTAGAACCAGTACTCCTATATGGAGTCCATCAATCAGAAGTTAGAACCAGTACTCCTATATGGAGTCCATCAATCAGAAGTTAGAACCAGTACTCCTATATGGAGTCCATCATACAGCAGTTAGAATCAGTACTCCTATATGAAGTCCATCATACAAAAGTTAGAACCAGTACTCCTATATGGAGTCCATCATACAGCAGTTAGAACTCCTATATGGAGTCCATCATACAGCAGTTAGAATCAGTACTCATATATGGAGTCCATCATACAGCAGTTAGAACCAGTACTCCTATATGGAGTCAGTCCATCAATCATAACTTAGAACCAGTACTCCTATATGGAGTCCATCATACAGCAGTTAGAACCAGTACTCCTTCCTATATGGAGTCCATCATACAGCTGTTAGAACCAGTACTCCTATATGGAGACCATCATACAGCAGTTAGAACCAGTACTCCTATATGGAGCATCAATCAGAAGTTAGAACCAGTACTCCAGTAGCAGTTAGAACCAGTACTCCTATATGGAGTCTATCAATCAGAAGTTAGAACCAGTACTCCTTTATGGAGTCCATCATACAGTAATTAGAACCAGTACTCCGCAATCAGCAGTTAGAACCAGTACTCCTTTATGGAGTCCATCAATCAGAAGTTAGAACCAGTACTCCTATATGGAGTCCATCAATCAGAAGTTAGAACCAGTACTCCTATATGGAGTCCATCATACAGCAGTTAGAATCAGTACTCCTATATGAAGTCCATCATACAAAAGTTAGAACCAGTACTCCTATATGGAGTCCATCATACAGCAGTTAGAACTCCTATATGGAGTCCATCATACAGCAGTTAGAATCAGTACCCCTATATGGAGTCCATCATACAGCAGTTAGAACCAGTACTCCTATATGGAGTCCATCATGCAGCAGTTAGAACCAGTACTCATATATGGAGTCCATCATACAGCAGTTAGAACCAGTACTCCTATATGGAGTCCATCATACAGCAGTTAGAATCAGTACTCCTATATGGAGTTCATCAATCAGCAGTTAGAACCAGTACTCCTATATGGAGTCTATCATACAGCTGTTAGAACCAGTACTCCTATATGGAGCATCAATCAGAAGTTAGAACCAGTACTCCTATATGGAGTCAGTCCATCAATCATAAGTTAGAACCAGTACTCCTATATGGAGTCCATCATACAGCAGTTAGAACCAGTACTCCTTCCTATATGGAGTCCATCATACAGCTGTTAGAACCAGTACTCCTATATGGAGACCATCATACAGCAGTTAGAACCAGTACTCCTATATGGAGCATCAATCAGAAGTTAGAACCAGTACTCCAGTAGCAGTTAGAACCAGTACTCCTATATGGAGTCTATCAATCAGAAGTTAGAACCAGTACTCCTTTATGGAGTCCATCATACAGTAATTAGAACCAGTACTCCGCAATCAGCAGTTAGAACCAGTACTCCTTTATGGAGTCCATCAATCAGAAGTTAGAACCAGTACTCCTATAGGGAGTCCATCAATCAGAAGTTAGAACCAGTACTCCTATATGGAGTCCATCATACAGCAGTTAGAATCAGTACTCCTATATGGAGTCCATCATACAAAAGTTAGAACCAGTACTCCTATATGGAGTCCATCATACAGCAGTTAGAACTCCTATATGGAGTCCATCATACAGCAGTTAGAACCAGTACTCCTATATGGAGTCCATCAATCATAAGTTAGAACCAGTACTCCTATATTGTGTCCATCATACAGCAGTTAGAACCAGTACTCCTATATGGAGTCCATCATACAGAAGTTAGAACCAGTACTCCTATATGGAGTCCATCATACAAAAGTTAGAACCAGTACTCCTATATGGAGTCCATCATAGAGCAGTTAGAATCAGTACTCCTATATGGAGTCCATCATACAAAAGTTAGAACCAGTACTCCTATATGGAGTCCATCAATCATAAGTTAGAACCAGTACTCCTATATGGAGTCCATCATACAGCAGTTAGAACCAGTACTCCTATATGGAGTCCATCATACAGAAGTTAGAACCAGTACTCCTATATGGAGTCCATCATACAGCAGTTAGAACCAGTACTCCTATATGGAGTCCATCAATCAGAAGTTAGAACCAGTACTCCTATATGGAGTCCATCATACAGCAGTTAGAACCAGTACTCCTATATGGAGTCCATCATACAGCTGTTAGAACCAGTACTCCTATATGGAGTCCATCATACAGCAGTTAGAACCAGTACTCCTATATGGAGTCTATCATACAGCAGTTAGAACCAGTACTCCTATATGGAGTCCATCAATCATAAGTTAGAACCAGTACTCCTATATGGAGTCCATCATACAGCAGTTAGAACCAGTACTCCTATATGGAGTCCATCATACAGCTGTTAGAACCAGTACTCCTATATGGAGTCCATCATACAGCTGTTAGAACCAGTACTCCTATATGGAGTCCATCATACAGCAGTTAGAACCAGTACTCCTATATGGAGCATCAATCAGCAGATAGAACCAGGAACCAGTATTCCTATATGGATTCCATCATACAGCAGTTAGAATCAGTACTCCTATATGGAGTCCATCATACAACTCCTATATGGAGTCCATCATACAGCAGTTAGAATCAGTACTCCTATATGGAGTCCATCATACAGCAGTTAGAACCAGTACTCCTATATGGAGTCCATCATGCAGCAGTTAGAACCAGTACTCCTATATGGAGTCCATCATACAGCAGTTAGAACCAGTACTCCTATATGGAGTCCATCATACAGCAGTTAGAATCAGTACTCCTATATGGAGTTCATCAATCAGCAGTTAGAACCAGTACTCCTATATGGAGGCCATCATACAGCAGTTAGAACTCCTATATGGAGTCCATCATACAGCAGTTAGAATCAGTACTCCTATATGGAGTCCATCATACAGCAGTTAGAACCAGTACTCCTATATGGAGTCCATCATGCAGCAGTTAGAATCAGTACTCCTATATGGAGTCCATCATACAGCAGTTAGAACCAGTACTCCTATATGGAGTCCATCATGCAGCAGTTAGAACCAGTACTCCTATATGGAGTCCATCATACAGCAGTTAGAATCAGTACTCCTATATGAAGTTAGAACCAGTACTCCTATATGGAGTCCATCATACAGCAGTTAGAACTCCTATATGGAGTCCATCATACAGCAGTTAGAATCAGTACTCATATATGGAGTCCATCATACAGCAGTTAGAACCAGTACTCCTATATGGAGTCAGTCCATCAATCATAAGTTAGAACCAGTACTCCTATATGGAGTCCATCATACAGCAGTTAGAACCAGTACTCCTTCCTATATGGAGTCCATCATACAGCTGTTAGAACCAGTACTCCTATATGGAGACCATCATACAGCAGTTAGAACCAGTACTCCTATATGGAGCATCAATCAGAAGTTAGAACCAGTACTCCAGTAGCAGTTAGAACCAGTACTCCTATATGGAGTCTATCAATCAGAAGTTAGAACCAGTACTCCTTTATGGAGTCCATCATACAGTAATTAGAACCAGTACTCCGCAATCAGCAGTTAGAACCAGTACTCCTTTATGGAGTCCATCAATCAGAAGTTAGAACCAGTACTCCTATATGGAGTCCATCAATCAGAAGTTAGAACCAGTACTCCTATATGGAGTCCATCATACAGCAGTTAGAATCAGTACTCCTATATGAAGTCCATCATACAAAAGTTAGAACCAGTACTCCTATATGGAGTCCATCATACAGCAGTTAGAACTCCTATATGGAGTCCATCATACAGCAGTTAGAATCAGTACTCCTATATGGAGTCCATCATACAGCAGTTAGAACCAGTACTCCTATATGGAGTCCATCATGCAGCAGTTAGAACCAGTACTCCTATATGGAGTCCATCATACAGCAGTTAGAACCAGTACTCCTATATGGAGTCCATCATACAGCAGTTAGAATCAGTACTCCTATATGGAGTTCATCAATCAGCAGTTAGAACCAGTACTCCTATATGGAGTCCATCATACAGCTGTTAGAACCAGTACTCCTATATGGAGCATCAATCAGAAGTTAGAACCAGTACTCCTATATGGAGTCAGTCCATCAATCATAAGTTAGAACCAGTACTCCTATATGGAGTCCATCATACAGCAGTTAGAACCAGTACTCCTTCCTATATGGAGTCCATCATACAGCTGTTAGAACCAGTACTCCTATATGGAGACCATCATACAGCAGTTAGAACCAGTACTCCTATATGGAGCATCAATCAGAAGTTAGAACCAGTACTCCAGTAGCAGTTAGAACCAGTACTCCTATATGGAGTCTATCAATCAGAAGTTAGAACCAGTACTCCTTTATGGAGTCCATCATACAGTAATTAGAACCAGTACTCCGCAATCAGCAGTTAGAACCAGTACTCCTTTATGGAGTCCATCAATCAGAAGTTAGAACCAGTACTCCTATATGGAGTCCATCAATCAGAAGTTAGAACCAGTACTCCTATATGGAGTCCATCATACAGCAGTTAGAATCAGTACTCCTATATGGAGTCCATCATACAAAAGTTAGAACCAGTACTCCTATATGGAGTCCATCATACAGCAGTTAGAACTCCTATATGGAGTCCATCATACAGCAGTTAGAACCAGTACTCCTATATGGAGTCCATCAATCATAAGTTAGAACCAGTACTCCTATATGGAGTCCATCATACAGCAGTTAGAACCAGTACTCCTATATGGAGTCCATCATACAGAAGTTAGAACCAGTACTCCTATATGGAGTCCATCATACAAAAGTTAGAACCAGTACTCCTATATGGAGTCCATCATACAGCAGTTAGAATCAGTACTCCTATATGGAGTCCATCATACAAAAGTTAGAACCAGTACTCCTATATGGAGTCCATCAATCATAAGTTAGAACCAGTACTCCTATATGGAGTCCATCATACAGCAGTTAGAACCAGTACTCCTATATGGAGTCCATCATACAGAAGTTAGAACCAGTACTCCTATATGGAGTCCATCATACAGCAGTTAGAACCAGTACTCCTATATGGAGTCCATCAATCAGAAGTTAGAACCAGTACTCCTATATGGAGTCCATCATACAGCAGTTAGAACCAGTACTCCTATATGGAGTCCATCATACAGCTGTTAGAACCAGTACTCCTATATGGAGTCCATCATACAGCAGTTAGAACCAGTACTCCTATATGGAGTCTATCATACAGCAGTTAGAACCAGTACTCCTATATGGAGTCCATCAATCATAAGTTAGAACCAGTACTCCTATATGGAGTCCATCATACAGCAGTTAGAACCAGTACTCCTATATGGAGTCCATCATACAGCTGTTAGAACCAGTACTCCTATATGGAGTCCATCATACAGCTGTTAGAACCAGTACTCCTATATGGAGTCCATCATACAGCAGTTAGAACCAGTACTCCTATATGGAGCATCAATCAGCAGATAGAACCAGGAACCAGTATTCCTATATGGATTCCATCATACAGCAGTTAGAATCAGTACTCCTATATGGAGTCCATCATACAACTCCTATATGGAGTCCATCATACAGCAGTTAGAATCAGTACTCCTATATGGAGTCCATCATACAGCAGTTAGAACCAGTACTCCTATATGGAGTCCATCATGCAGCAGTTAGAACCAGTACTCCTATATGGAGTCCATCATACAGCAGTTAGAACCAGTACTCCTATATGGAGTCCATCATACAGCAGTTAGAATCAGTACTCCTATATGGAGTTCATCAATCAGCAGTTAGAACCAGTACTCCTATATGGAGTCCATCATACAGCAGTTAGAACTCCTATATGGAGTCCATCATACAGCAGTTAGAATCAGTACTCCTATATGGAGTCCATCATACAGCAGTTAGAACCAGTACTCCTATATGGAGTCCATCATGCAGCAGTTAGAATCAGTACTCCTATATGGAGTCCATCATACAGCAGTTAGAACCAGTACTCCTATATGGAGTCCATCATACAGCAGTTAGAACCAGTACTCCTATATGGAGTTCATCAATCAGCAGTTAGAACCAGTACTCCTATATGGAGTCCATCATACAGCTGTTAGAACCAGTACTCCTATATGGAGCCATCAATCAGAAGTTAGAACCAGTACTCCTATATGGAGTCAGTCCATCAATCATAAGTTAGAACCAGTACTCCTATATGGAGTCCATCATACAGCAGTTAGAACCAGTACTCCTTCCTATATGGAGTCCATCATACAGCTGTTAGAACCAGTACTCCTATATGGAGACCATCATACAGCAGTTAGAACCAGTACTCCTATATGGAGTCCATCATACAACTCCTATATGGAGTCCATCATACAGCAGTTAGAATCAGTACTCCTATATGGAGTCCATCAATCAGAAGTTAGAACCAGTACTCCTATATGGAGTCCATCAATCAGAAGTTAGAACCAGTACTCCTATATGGAGTCCGTCATACAGCAGTTAGAATCAGTACTCCTATATGAAGTCCATCATACAAAAGTTAGAACCAGTACTCCTATATGGAGTCCATCATACAGCAGTTAGAACTCCTATATGGAGTCCATCATACAGCAGTTAGAATCAGTACTCCTATATGGAGTCCATCATACAGCAGTTAGAACCAGTACTCCTATATGGAGTCCATCATGCAGCAGTTAGAACCAGTACTCCTATATGGAGTCCATCATACAGCAGTTAGAACCAGTACTCCTATATGGAGTCCATCATACAGCAGTTAGAATCAGTACTCCTATATGGAGTTCATCAATCAGCAGTTAGAACCAGTACTCCTATATGGAGTCCATCATACAGCTGTTAGAACCAGTACTCCTATATGGAGCATCAATCAGAAGTTAGAACCAGTACTCCTATATGGAGTCAGTCCATCAATCATAAGTTAGAACCAGTACTCCTATATGGAGTCCATCATACAGCAGTTAGAACCAGTACTCCTTCCTATATGGAGTCCATCATACAGCTGTTAGAACCAGTACTCCTATATGGAGACCATCATACAGCAGTTAGAACCAGTACTCCTATATGGAGCATCAATCAGAAGTTAGAACCAGTACTCCAGTAGCAGTTAGAACCAGTACTCCTATATGGAGTCTATCAATCAGAAGTTAGAACCAGTACTCCTTTATGGAGTCCATCATACAGTAATTAGAACCAGTACTCCGCAATCAGCAGTTAGAACCAGTACTCCTTTATGGAGTCCATCAATCAGAAGTTAGAACCAGTACTCCTATATGGAGTCCATCAATCAGAAGTTAGAACCAGTACTCCTATATGGAGTCCATCATACAGCAGTTAGAATCAGTACTCCTATATGGAGTCCATCATACAAAAGTTAGAACCAGTACTCCTATATGGAGTCCATCATACAGCAGTTAGAACTCCTATATGGAGTCCATCATACAGCAGTTAGAACCAGTACTCCTATATGGAGTCCATCAATCATAAGTTAGAACCAGTACTCCTATATGGAGTCCATCATACAGCAGTTAGAACCAGTACTCCTATATGGAGTCCATCATACAGAAGTTAGAACCAGTACTCCTATATGGAGTCCATCATACAAAAGTTAGAACCAGTACTCCTATATGGAGTCCATCATACAGCAGTTAGAATCAGTACTCCTATATGGAGTCCATCATACAAAAGTTAGAACCAGTACTCCTATATGGAGTCCATCAATCATAAGTTAGAACCAGTACTCCTATATGGAGTCCATCATACAGCAGTTAGAACCAGTACTCCTATATGGAGTCCATCATACAGAAGTTAGAACCAGTACTCCTATATGGAGTCCATCATACAGCAGTTAGAACCAGTACTCCTATATGGAGTCCATCAATCAGAAGTTAGAACCAGTACTCCTATATGGAGTCCATCATACAGCAGTTAGAACCAGTACTCCTATATGGAGTCCATCATACAGCTGTTAGAACCAGTACTCCTATATGGAGTCCATCATACAGCAGTTAGAACCAGTACTCCTATATGGAGTCTATCATACAGCAGTTAGAACCAGTACTCCTATATGGAGTCCATCAATCATAAGTTAGAACCAGTACTCCTATATGGAGTCCATCATACAGCAGTTAGAACCAGTACTCCTATATGGAGTCCATCATACAGCTGTTAGAACCAGTACTCCTATATGGAGTCCATCATACAGCTGTTAGAACCAGTACTCCTATATGGAGTCCATCATACAGCAGTTAGAACCAGTACTCCTATATGGAGCATCAATCAGCAGATAGAACCAGGAACCAGTATTCCTATATGGATTCCATCATACAGCAGTTAGAATCAGTACTCCTATATGGAGTCCATCATACAACTCCTATATGGAGTCCATCATACAGCAGTTAGAATCAGTACTCCTATATGGAGTCCATCATACAGCAGTTAGAACCAGTACTCCTATATGGAGTCCATCATGCAGCAGTTAGAACCAGTACTCCTATATGGAGTCCATCATACAGCAGTTAGAACCAGTACTCCTATATGGAGTCCATCATACAGCAGTTAGAATCAGTACTCCTATATGGAGTTCATCAATCAGCAGTTAGAACCAGTACTCCTATATGGAGTCCATCATACAGCAGTTAGAACTCCTATATGGAGTCCATCATACAGCAGTTAGAATCAGTACTCCTATATGGAGTCCATCATACAGCAGTTAGAACCAGTACTCCTATATGGAGTCCATCATGCAGCAGTTAGAATCAGTACTCCTATATGGAGTCCATCATACAGCAGTTGGAACCAGTACTCCTATATGGAGTCCATCATGCAGCAGTTAGAACCAGTACTCCTATATGGAGTCCATCATACAGCAGTTAGAACCAGTACTCCTATATGGAGTCCATCATACAGCAGTTAGAATCAGTACTCCTATATGGAGTTCATCAATCAGCAGTTAGAACCAGTACTCCTATATGGAGCATCAATCAGAAGTTAGAACCAGTACTCCTATATGGAGTCAGTCCATCAATCATAAGTTAGAACCAGTACTCCTATATGGAGTCCATCATACAGCAGTTAGAACCAGTACTCCTTCCTATATGGAGTCCATCATACAGCAGTTAGAACCAGTACTCCTATATGGAGTTCATCATGCAGCAGTTAGAACCAGTACTCCTATATGGAGTCCATCATACAGCAGTTAGAACCAGTACTCCTATATGGAGTCCATCATACAGCAGTTAGAATCAGTACTCCTATATGGAGTTCATCAATCAGCAGTTAGAACCAGTACTCCTATATGGAGTCCATCATACAGCTGTTAGAACCAGTACTCCTATATGGAGACCATCATACAGCAGTTAGAACCAGTACTCCTATATGGAGCATCAATCAGAAGTTAGAACCAGTACTCCTATATGGAGTCAGTCCATCAATCATAAGTTAGAACCAGTACTCCTATATGGAGTCCATCATACAGCAGTTAGAACCAGTACTCCTTCCTATATGGAGTCCATCATACAGCTGTTAGAACCAGTACTCCTATATGGAGACCATCATACAGCAGTTAGAACCAGTACTCCTATATGGAGCATCAATCAGAAGTTAGAACCAGTACTCCAGTAGCAGTTAGAACCAGTACTCCTATATGGAGTCTATCAATCAGAAGTTAGAACCAGTACTCCTTTATGGAGTCCATCATACAGTAATTAGAACCAGTACTCCGCAATCAGCAGTTAGAACCAGTACTCCTTTATGGAGTCCATCAATCAGAAGTTAGAACCAGTACTCCTATATGGAGTCCATCAATCAGAAGTTAGAACCAGTACTCCTATATGGAGTCCATCATACAGCAGTTAGAATCAGTACTCCTATATGGAGTCCATCATACAAAAGTTAGAACCAGTACTCCTATATGGAGTCCATCATACAGCAGTTAGAACTCCTATATGGAGTCCATCATACAGCAGTTAGAATCAGTACTCCTATATGGAGTCCATCATACAGCAGTTAGAACCAGTACTCCTATATGGAGTCCATCATACAGCTGTTAGAACCAGTACTCCTATATGGAGTCCATCATACAGCAGTTAGAACCAGTACTCCGATATGGAGTCCATCATACAGCAGTTAGAACCAGTACTCCTATATGGAGTCCATCATACAGCAGTTAGAACCAGTACTCCTATATGGAGTCCATCATACAGCTGTTAGAACCAGTACTCCTATATGGAGACCATCATACAGCAGTTAGAACCAGTACTCCTATATGGAGCATCAATCAGAAGTTAGAACCAGTACTCCTATATGGAGTCAGTCCATCAATCATAAGTTAGAACCAGTACTCCTATATGGAGTCCATCATACAGCAGTTAGAACCAGTACTCCTTCCTATATGGAGTCCATCATACAGCTGTTAGAACCAGTACTCCGCAATCAGAAGTTAGAACCAGTACTCCTATATGGAGTCAGTCCATCAATCATAAGTTAGAACCAGTACTCCTATATGGAGTCCATCATACAGCAGTTAGAACCAGTACTCCTTCCTATATGGATTCCATCATACAGCAGTTAGAACCAGTACTCCTATATGGAGTCCATCATACAGCAGTTAAAACCAGTACTCCTATATGGAGTCCATCATACAGCAGTTAGAACCAGTACTCCTATATGGAGTCCATCGATCAGAAGTTAGAACCAGTACTCCTTCCTATATGGATTCCATCATACAGCAGTTAGAACCAGTACTCCTATATGGAGTCCATCATACAGCAGTTAGAACCAGTACTCCTATATGGAGACCATCATACAGCAGTTAGAACCAGTACTCCTTCCTATATGGATTCCATCATACAGCAGTTAGAACCAGTACTCCTATATGGAGTCCATCATACAGCAGTTAGAACCAGTACTCCTATATGGAGACCATCATACAGCAGTTAGAACCAGTACTCCTATATGGAGTCCATCAATCAGAATTTAGAACCAGTACTCCTTTATGGAGTCCTTCAATCATAAGTTAGAACCAGTACTCCTATATGGAGTCCATCATACAGCAGTTAGAACCAGTACTCCTTCCTATATGGATTCCATCATACAGCAGTTAGAACCAGTACTCCTATATGGAGTCCATCATACAGCAGTTAGAACCAGTACTCCTATATGGAGACCATCATACAGCAGTTAGAACCAGTACTCCTATATGGAGCATCAATCAGCAGATAGAACCAGGAACCAGTACTCCTATAAGGATTCCATCATACAGCAGTTAGAACCAGTACTCCTATATGGAGTCCATCATACAGCAGTTAGAACCAGTACTCCTATATGGAGTCCATCATACAGCAGTTAGAACCAGTACTCCTATATGGAGTCCATCAATCAGAAGTTAGAACCAGTACTCCTATATGGAGTCCATCAATCAGAAGTTAGAACCAGTACTCCTATATGGAGTCCATCATACAGCAGTTAGAATCAGTACTCCTATATGAAGTCCATCATACAAAAGTTAGAACCAGTACTCCTATATGGAGTCCATCATACAGCAGTTAGAACTCCTATATGGAGTCCATCATACAGCAGTTAGAATCAGTACTCCTATATGGAGTCCATCATACAGCAGTTAGAACCAGTACTCCTATATGGAGTCCATCATGCAGCAGTTAGAACCAGTACTCCTATATGGAGTCCATCATACAGCAGTTAGAACCAGTACTCCTATATGGAGTCCATCATACAGCAGTTAGAATCAGTACTCCTATATGGAGTTCATCAATCAGCAGTTAGAACTCCTATATGGAGTCCATCATACAGCAGTTAGAACTCCTATATGGAGTCCATCATACAGCAGTTAGAATCAGTACTCCTATATGGAGTTCATCAATCAGCAGTTAGAACCAGTACTCCTATATGGAGTCCATCATACAGCAGTTAGAACCAGTACTCCTATATGGAGTCCATCATACAGCAGTTAGAACCAGTACTCCTATATGGAGTCCATCATACAGCAGTTAGAATCAGTACTCCTATATGGAGTTCATCAATCAGCAGTTAGAACCAGTACTCCTATATGGAGTCCATCATACAGCTGTTAGAACCAGTACTCCTATATGGAGACCATCATACAGCAGTTAGAACCAGTACTCCTATATGGAGCATCAATCAGAAGTTAGAACCAGTACTCCTATAAGGAGTCAGTCCATCAATCATAAGTTAGAACCAGTACTCCTATATGGAGTCCATCATACAGCAGTTAGAACCAGTACTCCTTCCTATATGGAGTCCATCATACAGCTGTTAGAACCAGTACTCCTATATGGAGACCATCATACAGCAGTTGGAACCAGTACTCCTATATGGAGCATCAATCAGAAGTTAGAACCAGTACTCCAGTAGCAGTTAGAACCAGTACTCCTATATGGAGTCTATCAATCAGAAGTTAGAACCAGTACTCCTTTATGGAGTCCATCATACAGTAATTAGAACCAGTACTCCGCAATCAGCAGTTAGAACCAGTACTCCTTTATGGAGTCCATCAATCAGAAGTTAGAACCAGTACTCCTATATGGAGTCCATCAATCAGAAGTTAGAACCAGTACTCCTATATGGAGTCCATCATACAGCAGTTAGAATCAGTACTCCTATATGGAGTCCATCATACAAAAGTTAGAACCAGTACTCCTATATGGAGTCCATCATACAGCAGTTAGAACTCCTATATGGAGTCCATCATACAGCAGTTAGAATCAGTACTCCTATATGGAGTCCATCATACAGCAGTTAGAACCAGTACTCCTATATGGAGTCCATCATACAGCTGTTAGAACCAGTACTCCTATATGGAGTCCATCATACAGCAGTTAGAACCAGTACTCCGATATGGAGTCCATCATACAGCAGTTAGAACCAGAACTCCTATATGGAGTCCATCATACAGCAGTTAGAACCAGTACTCCTATATGGAGTCCATCATACAGCTGTTAGAACCAGTACTCCTATATGGAGACCATCATACAGCAGTTAGAACCAGTACTCCTATATGGAGCATCAATCAGAAGTTAGAACCAGTACTCCTAAATGGAGTCAGTCCATCAATCATAAGTTAGAACCAGTACTCCTATATGGAGTCCATCATACAGCAGTTAGAACCAGTACTCCTATATGGAGTCCATCATACAGCAGTTAGAACCAGTACTCCTTCCTATATGGAGTCCATCATACAGCTGTTAGAACCAGTACTCCGCAATCAGAAGTTAGAACCAGTACTCCTATATGGAGTCAGTCCATCAATCATAAGTTAGAACCAGTACTCCTATATGGAGTCCATCATACAGCAGTTAGAACCAGTACTCCTTCCTATATGGATTCCATCATACAGCAGTTAGAACCAGTACTCCTATATGGAGTCCATCATACAGCAGTTAAAACCAGTACTCCTATATGGAGTCCATCATATAGCAGTTAGAACCAGTACTCCTATATGGAGTCCATCATACAGCAGTTAGAACCAGTACTCCTATATGGAGTCCATCGATCAGAAGTTAGTTAGAACTAGTACTCCTTCCTATATGGATTCCATCATACAGCAGTTAGAACCAGTACTCCTATATGGAGTCCATCATACAGCAGTTAGAACCAGTACTCCTATATGGAGACCATCATACAGCAGTTAGAACCAGTACTCCTTCCTATGTGGATTCCATAATACAGCAGTTAGAACCAGTACTCCTATATGGAGTCCATCATACAGCAGTTAGAACCAGTACTCCTATATGGAGTCCATCATACAGCAGTTAGAAACAGTACTCCTATATGGAGACCATCATACAGCAGTTAGAACCAGTACTCCTATATGGAGTCCATCAATCAGAAGTTAGAACCAGTACTCCTTTATGGAGTCCTTCAATCATAAGTTAGAACCAGTACTCCTATATGGAGTCCATCATACAGCAGTTAGAACCAGTACTCCTTCCTATATGGATTCCATCATACAGCAGTTAGAACCAGTACTCCTATATGGAGTCCATCATACAGCAGTTAGAACCAGTACTCCTATATGGAGACCATCATACAGCAGTTAGAACCAGTACTCCTATATGGAGCATCAATCAGAAGTTAGAACCAGTACTCCTATATGGAGTCAGTCCATCAATCATAAGTTAGAACCAGTACTACTACTACTACTACTAGGATCGGCATGCTGCATTGCAGCTGCATTTTTAAGAATGCTGTGCCGGCTTGTCAACAAAATTGCACCGCCACAACTCCCTATCACCCATGACATTTGCTAGATCATCCGCATCTTTAAGGCCAGTGTCCTTTAAGATGCGTCTCAAGAAAGTCATGGGCTGTCCACCATGCTTATTCACTCCATGAGGCTGCCAAAGTACAAGATTATGCACTGGCTGGTCCTCACGGCGAAAGCAATGTCCTGCAAAGCGGAGGCGATTTTGTTCTAGTGTCAAGCTTGGGGGAACCAATGAGACACCTCCAATGTTATATAGTGTCTGGTTGGAGATGTGTGCATTGTACTTGACACAATGTACCCGGCGTAGCATTCTTGTGAATGTGCCATCCAGAGATTTGGTGTCCTCAGCAGTTAGAGCCCAGCATGGACTCCCGTAGAGGAGTACTGGAACTACTGCTGCTCTGAATAATCGGACCTTAAGTTTCCGATTAATTCTAGGTGACTTCCAAATCCTGGAAAGCCTATTCAAGGCTGCCCATGCCTTTCCCTTACGTATTCGAAGGTCCTCACCTGACTTCCGGATCCATGATCCCAGGTAACAGAAGTCGTCCACATGCTCAAGCATACCATCCTTTGAGCTTATGCTCATCCGATCAGAGACTTGCTGAGGACTTTCAAAGTTAACTGTCAGAATTTTGGTCTTTCTGGAGTTAATAAAAAGACCAACACTAGTAGCAGCATGTTCTAATGAGCTGAGGAGCCGCTGGGCTCCCTCTAATGATTCTGAGAGTACTCCTAAGTCATCAGCAAAGTCTAGATCAGTTAGATACTTGGCAGGATTTCCTCGACTTCTGGAGCCAGTAGGTGGAGTTATCATCACCCCATCATCATTATGATGATCTAAGGACATGCGTAGAACATAGTCAACCACAATAATGAACAAGAATGGTGCAAGTGTGTCTCCTTGGAGGACGCCCCATAACACTTCAAATGGTTCTGTGTCACCATCAACAGTAGACACAAATGTTGTCGAACCATCGTATACTGATCTGATTGCTGCAATAATTTCATCAGGAATCTCATATAATGAAAGTATGCTGAACATACGTGAGCGAGAGACTGAATCAAAGGCCTTGAAGAAGTCAACAAAGATAACAGCCAGATGCCTGTCTTTCTTTTTTGATAACTCTTCAATTATCCTTCTAAGTGCCAAAATGGGCTCCATGGTCCCACGACCTTTACGGAACCCATTCTGATTTCCACGTAGCAGTCTCTCAATGGGATCCCTGATGCGATTTAATAGAATTCTATTGTATAGTTTTGCAGCAATCGAGATCAATGAGATTCCCCGAAAAGAACCATAGAGTGTTAGGTTGCCCTTCTTGGGAACTGGCACCAACTTATTTGTTTTCATTTCTCCTATATGGAGCATCAATCAGAAGTTAGAACCAGTACTCCTATATGGAGTCAGTCCATCAATCATAAGTTAGAACCAGTACTCCTATATGGAGTCCATCATACAGCAGTTAGAACCAGTACTCCTTCCTATATGGATTCCATCATACAGCAGTTAGAACCAGTACTCCTATATGGAGTCCATCATACAGCTGTTAGAACCAGTACTCCTATATGGAGTCCATCAATCAGAAGTTAGAACCAGTACTCCTATATGGAGTCAGTCCATCAATCATAAGTTAGAACCAGTACTCCTATATGGAGTCCATCATACAGCAGTTAGAACCAGTACTCCTTCCTATATGGAGTCCATCATACAGCAGATAGAACCAGTACTCCTATATGGAGTCCATCATACAGCAGTCAGAACCAGTACTTCTATATGGAGACCATCATACAGCAGTTAGAACCAGTAGTCCTATATAGGACCAGTACTCCTATATGGAGTCCATCAATCAGAAGTTAGAACCAGTACTCCTTTATGGAGTCCTTCAATCAGAAGTTAGAACCAGTACTCCTATATGGAGTCCATCAATCAGAAGTTAGAACTAGTACTCCTTTATGGAGTCCATCAATCAGAAGTTAGAACCAGTACTCCTATATGGAGTCCATCATACAGCAGTTAGAATCAGTACTCCTATATGGAGTCCATCATACAAAAGTTAGAACCATACAGCAGTTAGAACCAGTACTCCTATATGGAGTCCATCATACAGCAGTTAGAACCAGTTCTCCTATATGGAGCATCAATCAGCAGATAGAACCAGGAACCAGTACTCCTATATGGATTCCATCATACAGCAGTTAGAACCAGTACTCCTATATGGAGTCCATCATACAGCAGTTAGAACCAGTACTCCTATATGGAGTCCATCATACAGCAGTTAGAACCAGTACTCCTATATGGAGTCCATCAATCAGAAGTTAGAACCAGTACTCCTATATGGAGTCCATCAATCAGAAGTTAGAACCAGTACTCCTATATGGAGTCCATCATACAGCAGTTAGAATCAGTACTCCTATATGGAGTCCATCATACAAAAGTTAGAACCAGTACTCCTATATGGAGTCCATCATACAGCAGTTAGAACTCCTATATGGAGTCCATCATACAGCAGTTAGAATCAGTACTCCTATATGGAGTCCATCATACAGCAGTTAGAACCAGTACTCCTATATGGAGTCCATCATGCAGCAGTTAGAACCAGTACTCCTATATGGAGTCCATCATACAGCAGTTAGAACCAGTACTCCTATATGGAGTCCATCATACAGCAGTTAGAATCAGTACTCCTATATGGAGTTCATCAATCAGCAGTTAGAACCAGTACTCCTATATGGAGTCTATCAATCAGAAGTTAGAACCAGTACTCCTTTATGGAGTCCATCATACAGTAATTAGAACCAGTACTCCTCAATCAGCAGTTAGAACCAGTACTCCTATATGGAGTCCATCATACAGCAGTTAGAACCAGTACTCCTATATGGAGTCCATCAATCAGAAGTTAGAACCAGTACTCCTATATGGAGTCCATCATACAGCAGTTAGAACCAGTACTCCTTCCTATATGGATTCCATCATACAGCAGTTAGAACCAGTACTCCTATATGGAGTCCATCATACAGCAGTTAGAACCAGTACTCCTATATGGAGTCCATCATACAGCAGTTAGAACCAGTACTCCTTCCTATATGGATTCCATCATACAGCAGTTAGAACCAGTACTCCTATATGGAGTCCATCATACAGCAGTTAGAACCAGTACTCCTATATGGAGACCATCATACAGCAGTTAGAACCAGTACTCCTATATGGAGTCCATCATACAGCAGTTAGAACCAGTACTCCTATATGGAGTCCATCATACAGCAGTTAGAACCAGTACTCCTATATGGAGTCCATGATACAGCTGTTAGAACCAGTACTCCTATATGGAGTCCATCATACAGCAGTTAGAACCAGTACTCCTATATGGAGTCCATGATACAGCTGTTAGAACCAGTACTCCTATATGGAGACCATCATACAGCAGTTAGAACCAGTACTCCTATATGGAGTCCATCATACAGCAGTTAGAACCAGTACTCCTATATGGAGTCCATGATACAGCTGTTAGAACCAGTACTCCTATATGGAGTCCATCATACTGCAGTTAGAACCAGTACTCCTATATGGAGTCCATCATACAGCTGTTAGAACCAGTACTCCTATATGGAGTCCATCATACAGCAGTTAGAACCAGTACTCCTATATGGAGTCCATCATACAGCAGTTAGAACCAGTACTCATATATGGAGTCCATCATACAGCAGTTAGAACCAGTACTCCTATATGGAGACCATCATACAGCAGTTAGAACCAGTACTCCTATATGGAGTCCATCATACAGCAGTTAGAACCAGTACTCCTATATGGAGTCAGTTAGAACCAGTACTCCTATATGGAGTCCATCATACAGCAGTTAGAACCAGTACTCCTATATGGAGTCCATCATACAGCAGTTAGAATCAGTACTCCTATATGGAGTCCATCATACAAAAGTTAGAACCAGTACTCCTATATGGAGTCCATCATACAGCAGTTAGAACTCCTATATGGAGTCCATCATACAGCAGTTAGAATCAGTACTCCTATATGGAGACCATCATACAGCAGTTAGAACCAGTACTCCTATATGGAGTCCATCATACAGCAGTTAGAACCAGTACTCCTATATGGAGTCCATCATACAGCAGTTAGAACTCCTATATGGAGTCCATCATACAGCAGTTAGAATCAGTACTCCTATATGGAGACCATCATACAGCAGTTAGAACCAGTACTCCTATATGGAGTCCATCAATCAGAAGTTAGAACCAGTACTCCTATATGGAGTCCATCATACAGCAGTTAGAATCAGTACTCCTATATGGAGTCCATCATACAAAAGTTAGAACCAGTACTCCTATATGGAGTCCATCATACAGCAGTTAGAACTCCTATATGGAGTCCATCATACAGCAGTTAGAATCAGTACTCCTATATGGAGACCATCATACAGCAGTTAGAACCAGTACTCCTATATGGAGTCCATCATACAGCAGTTAGAACCAGTACTCCTATATGGAGTCCATCATACAGCAGTTAGAACCAGTACTCCTATATGGAGTCCATCATACAGCAGTTAGAACCAGTACTCCTATATGGAGTCCATGATACAGCTGTTAGAACCAGTACTCCTATATGGAGACCATCATACAGCAGTTAGAACCAGTACTCCTATATGGAGTCCATCATACAGCAGTTAGAACCAGTACTCCTATATGGAGTCCATGATACAGCTGTTAGAACCAGTACTCCTATATGGAGTCCATCATACAGCAGTTAGAACCAGTACTCCTATATGGAGTCCATGATACAGCTGTTAGAACCAGTACTCCTATATGGAGTCCATCATACAGCAGTTAGAACCAGTACTCCTATATGGAGTCCATGATACAGCTGTTAGAACCAGTACTCCTATATGGAGACCATCATACAGCAGTTAGAACCAGTACTCCTATATGGAGTCCATCATACAGCAGTTAGAACCAGTACTCCTATATGGAGTCCATGATACAGCTGTTAGAACCAGTACTCCTATATGGAGTCCATCATACAGCAGTTAGAACCAGTACTCCTATATGGAGTCCATCATACAGCTGTTAGAACCAGTACTCCTATATGGAGTCCATCATACAGCAGTTAGAACCAGTACTCCTATATGGAGTCCATCATACAGCAGTTAGAACCAGTACTCCTATTTGGAGTCCATCATACAGCAGTTAGAACCAGTACTCCTATATGGAGTCCATCATACAGCAGTTAGAACCAGTACTCATATATGGAGTCCATCATACAGCAGTTAGAACCAGTACTCCTATATGGAGACCATCATACAGCAGTTAGAACCAGTACTCCTATATGGAGTCCATCATACAGCAGTTAGAACCAGTACTCCTATATGGAGTCAGTTAGAACCAGTACTCCTATATGGAGTCCATGATACAGCTGTTAGAACCAGTACTCCTATATGGAGACCATCATACAGCAGTTAGAACCAGTACTCCTATATGGAGTCCATCATACAGCAGTTAGAACCAGTACTCCTATATGGAGACCATCATACAGCAGTTAGAACCAGTACTCCTATATGGAGTCCATCATACAGCAGTTAGAACCAGTACTCCTATATGGAGTCCATCATACAGCAGTTAGAACCAGTACTCCTATATGGAGTCCATCATACAGCAGTTAGAACCAGTACTCCTATATGGAGTCCATGATACAGCTGTTAGAACCAGTACTCCTATATGGAGACCATCATACAGCAGTTAGAACCAGTACTCCTATATGGAGTCCATCATACAGCAGTTAGAACCAGTACTCCTATATGGAGTCCATGATACAGCTGTTAGAACCAGTACTCCTATATGGAGTCCATCATACAGCAGTTAGAACCAGTACTCCTATATGGAGTCCATGATACAGCTGTTAGAACCAGTACTCCTATATGGAGTCCATCATACAGCAGTTAGAACCAGTACTCCTATATGGAGTCCATGATACAGCTGTTAGAACCAGTACTCCTATATGGAGACCATCATACAGCAGTTAGAACCAGTACTCCTATATGGAGTCCATCATACAGCAGTTAGAACCAGTACTCCTATATGGAGTCCATGATACAGCTGTTAGAACCAGTACTCCTATATGGAGTCCATCATACAGCAGTTAGAACCAGTACTCCTATATGGAGTCCATCATACAGCTGTTAGAACCAGTACTCCTATATGGAGTCCATCATACAGCAGTTAGAACCAGTACTCCTATATGGAGTCCATCATACAGCAGTTAGAACCAGTACTCCTATATGGAGTCCATCATACAGCAGTTAGAACCAGTACTCCTATATGGAGTCCATGATACAGCTGTTAGAACCAGTACTCCTATATGGAGACCATCATACAGCAGTTAGAACCAGTACTCCTATATGGAGCATCAATCAGAAGTTAGAACCAGTACTCCTATATGGAGTCAGTCCATCAATCATAAGTTAGAACCAGTACTCCTATATGGAGTCCATCATACAGCAGTTAGAACCAGTACTCCTTCCTATATGGAGTCCATCATACAGCTGTTAGAACCAGTACTCCCATATGGAGACCATCATACAGCAGTTAGAACCAGTACTCCTATATGGAGTCCATCATACAGCAGTTAGAACCAGTACTCCTATATGGAGTCCATCATACGGCAGTTAGAACCAGTACTCCTATATGGAGTCCATCAATCAGAAGTTAGAACCAGTACTCCTATATGGAATCAGTCCATCAATCATAAGTTAGAACCAGTACTCCTATATGGAGTCCATCATACAGCAGTTAGAACCAGTACTCCTTCCTATATGGAGTCCATCATACAGCAGATAGAACCAGTACTCCTATATGGAGTCCATCATACAGCAGTCAGAACCAGTACTTCTATATGGAGACCATCATACAGCAGTTAGAACCAGTACTCCTATATAGAACCAGTTCTCCTATATGGAGTCCATCAATCAGAAGTTAGAACCAGTACTCCTATATGGAGTCCATCATACAGCAGTTAGAATCAGTACTCCTATATGGAGTCTATCATACAGCAGTTAGAACCAGTACTCCTATATGGAGTCCATCATACAGCAGTTAGAACCAGTACTCCTATATGGAGTCCATCATACAGCAGTTAGAACCAGTACTCCTATATGGAGTCAATCATACAGCAGTTAGAATCAGTACTCCTATATGGAGTTCATCAATCAGCAGTTAGAACCAGTACTCCATCAATCAGAAGTTAACCAGTACTCCTTTATGGAGTCTATCATACAGTAGTTAGAACCAGTACTCCTCAATCAGCAGTTAGAACCAGTACTCCTTTATGGAGTCCATCAATCAGAAGTTAGAACCAGTACTCCTATATGGAGTCCATCATACAGCAGTTAGAATCAGTACTCCTATATGGAGCATCAATCAGCAGTTAGAACCAGTACTCCTATATGGAGTCCATCATACAGCAGTTAGAACCCGTACTCCTATATGGAGTCCATCATACAGCAGTTAGAACCAGTACTCCTATATGGAGTCCATCAATCAGAATCAGAAGTTAGAACCAGTACTCCAATATGGAGTCCATCATACATCAGTTAGAACCAGTACTCCTATATGGAGTCCATCATACAGCAGTTAGAACCAGTACTCCTATATGGAGCATCAATCAGCAGATAGAACCAGGAACCAGTACTCCTATATGGATTCCATCATACAGCAGTTAGAACCAGTACTCCTATATGGAGTCCATCATACAGCAGTTAGAACCAGTACTCCTATATGGAGTCCATCATACAGCAGTTAGAACCAGTACTCCTATATGGAGTCCATCATACAGCAGTTAGAACCAGTACTCCTATATGGAGTCCATCAATCAGAAGTTAGAACCAGTACTCCTATATGGAGTCCATCAATCAGAAGTTAGAACCAGTACTCCTATATGGAGTCCATCATACAGCAGTTAGAATCAGTACTCCTATATGAAGTCCATCATACAAAAGTTAGAACCAGTACTCCTATATGGAGTCCATCATACAGCAGTTAGAACTCCTATATGGAGTCCATCATACAGCAGTTAGAATCAGTACTCCTATATGGAGTCCATCATACAGCAGTTAGAACCAGTACTCCTATATGGAGTCCATCATGCAGCAGTTAGAACCAGTACTCCTATATGGAGTCCATCATACAGCAGTTAGAACCAGTACTCCTATATGGAGTCCATCATACAGCAGTTAGAATCAGTACTCCTATATGGAGTTCATCAATCAGCAGTTAGAACCAGTACTCCTATATGGAGTCCATCATACAGCTGTTAGAACCAGTACTCCTATATGGAGACCATCATACAGCAGTTAGAACCAGTACTCCTATATGGAGCATCAATCAGAAGTTAGAACCAGTACTCCTATATGGAGTCAGTCCATCAATCATAAGTTAGAACCAGTACTCCTATATGGAGTCCATCATACAGCAGTTAGAACCAGTACTCCTTCCTATATGGAGTCCATCATACAGCTGTTAGAACCAGTACTCCTATATGGAGACCATCATACAGCAGTTAGAACCAGTACTCCTATATGGAGCATCAATCAGAAGTTAGAACCAGTACTCCAGTAGCAGTTAGAACCAGTACTCCTATATGGAGTCTATCAATCAGAAGTTAGAACCAGTACTCCTTTATGGAGTCCATCATACAGTAATTAGAACCAGTACTCCGCAATCAGCAGTTAGAACCAGTACTCCTTTATGGAGTCCATCAATCAGAAGTTAGAACCAGTACTCCTATATGGAGTCCATCAATCAGAAGTTAGAACCAGTACTCCTATATGGAGTCCATCATACAGCAGTTAGAATCAGTACTCCTATATGAAGTCCATCATACAAAAGTTAGAACCAGTACTCCTATATGGAGTCCATCATACAGCAGTTAGAACTCCTATATGGAGTCCATCATACAGCAGTTAGAATCAGTACTCCTATATGGAGTCCATCATACAGCAGTTAGAACCAGTACTCCTATATGGAGTCCATCATGCAGCAGTTAGAACCAGTACTCCTATATGGAGTCCATCATACAGCAGTTAGAACCAGTACTCCTATATGGAGTCCATCATACAGCAGTTAGAATCAGTACTCCTATATGGAGTTCATCAATCAGCAGTTAGAACCAGTACTCCTATATGGAGTCCATCATACAGCTGTTAGAACCAGTACTCCTATATGGAGACCATCATACAGCAGTTAGAACCAGTACTCCTATATGGAGCATCAATCAGAAGTTAGAACCAGTACTCCTATATGGAGTCAGTCCATCAATCATAAGTTAGAACCAGTACTCCTATATGGAGTCCATCATACAGCAGTTAGAACCAGTACTCCTTCCTATATGGAGTCCATCATACAGCTGTTAGAACCAGTACTCCTATATGGAGACCATCATACAGCAGTTAGAACCAGTACTCCTATATGGAGCATCAATCAGAAGTTAGAACCAGTACTCCAGTAGCAGTTAGAACCAGTACTCCTATATGGAGTCTATCAATCAGAAGTTAGAACCAGTACTCCTTTATGGAGTCCATCATACAGTAATTAGAACCAGTACTCCGCAATCAGCAGTTAGAACCAGTACTCCTTTATGGAGTCCATCAATCAGAAGTTAGAACCAGTACTCCTATATGGAGTCCATCAATCAGAAGTTAGAACCAGTACTCCTATATGGAGTCCATCATACAGCAGTTAGAATCAGTACTCCTATATGGAGTCCATCATACAAAAGTTAGAACCAGTACTCCTATATGGAGTCCATCATACAGCAGTTAGAACTCCTATATGGAGTCCATCATACAGCAGTTAGAACCAGTACTCCTATATGGAGACCATCATACAGCAGTTAGAACCAGTACTCCTATATGGAGTCCATCATACAGCAGTTAGAACCAGTACTCCTATATGGAGTCCATCATACAGCAGTTAGAACCAGTACTCCTATATGGAGTCCATCATACAGCAGTTAGAACCAGTACTCCTATATGGAGTCCATGATACAGCTGTTAGAACCAGTACTCCTATATGGAGACCATCATACAGCAGTTAGAACCAGTACTCCTATATGGAGTCCATCATACAGCAGTTAGAACCAGTACTCCTATATGGAGTCCATGATACAGCTGTTAGAACCAGTACTCCTATATGGAGTCCATCATACAGCAGTTAGAACCAGTACTCCTATATGGAGTCCATGATACAGCTGTTAGAACCAGTACTCCTATATGGAGTCCATCATACAGCAGTTAGAACCAGTACTCCTATATGGAGTCCATGATACAGCTGTTAGAACCAGTACTCCTATATGGAGACCATCATACAGCAGTTAGAACCAGTACTCCTATATGGAGTCCATCATACAGCAGTTAGAACCAGTACTCCTATATGGAGTCCATGATACAGCTGTTAGAACCAGTACTCCTATATGGAGTCCATCATACAGCAGTTAGAACCAGTACTCCTATATGGAGTCCATCATACAGCTGTTAGAACCAGTACTCCTATATGGAGTCCATCATACAGCAGTTAGAACCAGTACTCCTATATGGAGTCCATCATACAGCAGTTAGAACCAGTACTCCTATATGGAGTCCATCATACAGCAGTTAGAACCAGTACTCCTATATGGAGTCCATGATACAGCTGTTAGAACCAGTACTCCTATATGGAGACCATCATACAGCAGTTAGAACCAGTACTCCTATATGGAGCATCAATCAGAAGTTAGAACCAGTACTCCTATATGGAGTCAGTCCATCAATCATAAGTTAGAACCAGTACTCCTATATGGAGTCCATCATACAGCAGTTAGAACCAGTACTCCTTCCTATATGGAGTCCATCATACAGCTGTTAGAACCAGTACTCCCATATGGAGACCATCATACAGCAGTTAGAACCAGTACTCCTATATGGAGTCCATCATACAGCAGTTAGAACCAGTACTCCTATATGGAGTCCATCATACGGCAGTTAGAACCAGTACTCCTATATGGAGTCCATCAATCAGAAGTTAGAACCAGTACTCCTATATGGAATCAGTCCATCAATCATAAGTTAGAACCAGTACTCCTATATGGAGTCCATCATACAGCAGTTAGAACCAGTACTCCTTCCTATATGGAGTCCATCATACAGCAGATAGAACCAGTACTCCTATATGGAGTCCATCATACAGCAGTCAGAACCAGTACTTCTATATGGAGACCATCATACAGCAGTTAGAACCAGTACTCCTATATAGAACCAGTTCTCCTATATGGAGTCCATCAATCAGAAGTTAGAACCAGTACTCCTATATGGAGTCCATCATACAGCAGTTAGAATCAGTACTCCTATATGGAGTCTATCATACAGCAGTTAGAACCAGTACTCCTATATGGAGTCCATCATACAGCAGTTAGAACCAGTACTCCTATATGGAGTCCATCATACAGCAGTTAGAACCAGTACTCCTATATGGAGTCAATCATACAGCAGTTAGAATCAGTACTCCTATATGGAGTTCATCAATCAGCAGTTAGAACCAGTACTCCATCAATCAGAAGTTAACCAGTACTCCTTTATGGAGTCCATCATACAGCAGTTAGAATCAGTACTCCTATATGAAGTCCATCATACAAAAGTTAGAACCAGTACTCCTATATGGAGTCCATCATACAGCAGTTAGAACTCCTATATGGAGTCCATCATACAGCAGTTAGAATCAGTACTCCTATATGGAGTCCATCATACAGCAGTTAGAACCAGTACTCCTATATGGAGTCCATCATGCAGCAGTTAGAACCAGTACTCCTATATGGAGTCCATCATACAGCAGTTAGAACCAGTACTCCTATATGGAGTCCATCATACAGCAGTTAGAATCAGTACTCCTATATGGAGTTCATCAATCAGCAGTTAGAACCAGTACTCCTATATGGAGTCCATCATACAGCTGTTAGAACCAGTACTCCTATATGGAGACCATCATACAGCAGTTAGAACCAGTACTCCTATATGGAGCATCAATCAGAAGTTAGAACCAGTACTCCTATATGGAGTCAGTCCATCAATCATAAGTTAGAACCAGTACTCCTATATGGAGTCCATCATACAGCAGTTAGAACCAGTACTCCTTCCTATATGGAGTCCATCATACAGCTGTTAGAACCAGTACTCCTATATGGAGACCATCATACAGCAGTTAGAACCAGTACTCCTATATGGAGCATCAATCAGAAGTTAGAACCAGTACTCCAGTAGCAGTTAGAACCAGTACTCCTATATGGAGTCTATCAATCAGAAGTTAGAACCAGTACTCCTTTATGGAGTCCATCATACAGTAATTAGAACCAGTACTCCGCAATCAGCAGTTAGAACCAGTACTCCTTTATGGAGTCCATCAATCAGAAGTTAGAACCAGTACTCCTATATGGAGTCCATCAATCAGAAGTTAGAACCAGTACTCCTATATGGAGTCCATCATACAGCAGTTAGAATCAGTACTCCTATATGGAGTCCATCATACAAAAGTTAGAACCAGTACTCCTATATGGAGTCCATCATACAGCAGTTAGAACCTCCTATATGGAGTCCATCATACAGCAGTTAGAATCAGTACTCCTATATGGAGACCATCATACAGCAGTTAGAACCAGTACTCCTATATGGAGTCCATCATACAGCAGTTAGAACCAGTACTCCTATATGGAGTCCATCATACAGCAGTTAGAACCAGTACTCCTATATGGAGTCCATCATACAGCAGTTAGAACCAGTACTCCTATATGGAGTCCATGATACAGCTGTTAGAACCAGTACTCCTATATGGAGACCATCATACAGCAGTTAGAACCAGTACTCCTATATGGAGTCCATCATACAGCAGTTAGAACCAGTACTCCTATATGGAGTCCATGATACAGCTGTTAGAACCAGTACTCCTATATGGAGTCCATCATACAGCAGTTAGAACCAGTACTCCTATATGGAGTCCATGATACAGCTGTTAGAACCAGTACTCCTATATGGAGTCCATCATACAGCAGTTAGAACCAGTACTCCTATATGGAGTCCATGATACAGCTGTTAGAACCAGTACTCCTATATGGAGACCATCATACAGCAGTTAGAACCAGTACTCCTATATGGAGTCCATCATACAGCAGTTAGAACCAGTACTCCTATATGGAGTCCATGATACAGCTGTTAGAACCAGTACTCCTATATGGAGTCCATCATACAGCAGTTAGAACCAGTACTCCTATATGGAGTCCATCATACAGCTGTTAGAACCAGTACTCCTATATGGAGTCCATCATACAGCAGTTAGAACCAGTACTCCTATATGGAGTCCATCATACAGCAGTTAGAACCAGTACTCCTATATGGAGTCCATCATACAGCAGTTAGAACCAGTACTCCTATATGGAGTCCATGATACAGCTGTTAGAACCAGTACTCCTATATGGAGACCATCATACAGCAGTTAGAACCAGTACTCCTATATGGAGCATCAATCAGAAGTTAGAACCAGTACTCCTATATGGAGTCAGTCCATCAATCATAAGTTAGAACCAGTACTCCTATATGGAGTCCATCATACAGCAGTTAGAACCAGTACTCCTTCCTATATGGAGTCCATCATACAGCTGTTAGAACCAGTACTCCCATATGGAGACCATCATACAGCAGTTAGAACCAGTACTCCTATATGGAGTCCATCATACAGCAGTTAGAACCAGTACTCCTATATGGAGTCCATCATACGGCAGTTAGAACCAGTACTCCTATATGGAGTCCATCAATCAGAAGTTAGAACCAGTACTCCTATATGGAATCAGTCCATCAATCATAAGTTAGAACCAGTACTCCTATATGGAGTCCATCATACAGCAGTTAGAACCAGTACTCCTTCCTATATGGAGTCCATCATACAGCAGATAGAACCAGTACTCCTATATGGAGTCCATCATACAGCAGTCAGAACCAGTACTTCTATATGGAGACCATCATACAGCAGTTAGAACCAGTACTCCTATATAGAACCAGTTCTCCTATATGGAGTCCATCAATCAGAAGTTAGAACCAGTACTCCTATATGGAGTCCATCATACAGCAGTTAGAATCAGTACTCCTATATGGAGTCTATCATACAGCAGTTAGAACCAGTACTCCTATATGGAGTCCATCATACAGCAGTTAGAACCAGTACTCCTATATGGAGTCCATCATACAGCAGTTAGAACCAGTACTCCTATATGGAGTCAATCATACAGCAGTTAGAATCAGTACTCCTATATGGAGTTCATCAATCAGCAGTTAGAACCAGTACTCCATCAATCAGAAGTTCACCAGTACTCCTTTATGGAGTCTATCATACAGCAGTTAGAATCAGTACTCCTATATGGAGCATCAATCAGCAGTTAGAACCAGTACTCCTATATGGAGTCCATCATACAGCAGTTAGAATCAGTACTCCTATATGGAGCATCAATCAGCAGTTAGAACCAGTACTCCTATATGGAGTCCATCAATCAGCAGTTAGAACCAGTACTCCTATATGGAGTCCATCATACAGCAGTTAGAACCAGTACTCCTATATGGAGTCCATCATACAGCAGTTAGAACCCGTACTCCTATATGGAGTCCATCATACAGCAGTTAGAACCAGTACTCCTATATGGAGTCCATCAATCAGAATCAGAAGTTAGAACCAGTACTCCAATATGGAGTCCATCATACAGCAGTTAGAACCAGTACTCCTATATGGAGTCCATCATACAGCAGTTAGAACCAGTACTCCTATATGGAGTCCATCAATCAGAATCAGAAGTTAGAACCAGTACTCCAATATGGAGTCCATCATACAGCAGTTAGAACCAGTACTCCTATATGGAGTCCATCATACAGCAGTTAGAACCAGTACTCCTATATGGAGTCCATCATACAGCAGTTAGAACCAGTACTCCTATATGGAGTCCATCATACAGTAGTTAGAACCAGTACTCCTATATGGAGTCCATCAATCAGAATCAGAAGTTAGAACCAGTACTCCAATATGGAGTCCATCATACAGCAGTTAGAACCAGTACTCCTATATGGAGTCCATCATACAGCAGTTAGAACCAGTACTCCTATATGGAGTCCATCAATCAGAATCAGAAGTTAGAACCAGTACTCCAATATGGAGTCCATCATACAGCAGTTAGAACCAGTACTCCTATATGGAGTCCATCATACAGCAGTTAGAACCAGTACTCCTATATGGAGTCCATCATACAGCAGTTAGAACCAGTACTCCTATATGGAGTCCATCATACAGTAGTTAGAACCAGTACTCCTCAATCCGCAGTTAGAACCAGTACTCCTTTATGGAGTCCATCAATCAGAAGTTAGAACCAGTACTCCTATATGGAGTCCATCATACAGCAGTTAGAATCAGTACTCCTATATGGAGCATCAATCAGCAGTTAGAACCAGTACTCCTATATGGAGTCCATCATACAGCAGTTAGAACCAGTACTCCTATATGGAGTCCATCAATCAGAATCAGAAGTTAGAACCAGTACTCCAATATGGAGTCCATCATACAGCAGTTAGAACCAGTACTCCTATATGGAGTCCATCATACAGCAGTTAGAACCAGTACTCCTATATGGAGCATCAATCAGCAGATAGAACCAGGAACCAGTACTCCTATATGGATTCCATCATACAGCAGTTAGAACCAGTACTCCTATATGGAGTCCATCATACAGCAGTTAGAACCAGTACTCCTATATGGAGTCCATCATACAGCAGTTAGAACCAGTACTCCTATATGGAGTCCATCATACAGCAGTTAGAACCAGTACTCCTATATGGAGTCCATCAATCAGAAGTTAGAACCAGTACTCCTATATGGAGTCCATCAATCAGAAGTTAGAACCAGTACTCCTATATGGAGTCCATCATACAGCAGTTAGAATCAGTACTCCTATATGAAGTCCATCATACAAAAGTTAGAACCAGTACTCCTATATGGAGTCCATCATACAGCAGTTAGAACTCCTATATGGAGTCCATCATACAGCAGTTAGAATCAGTACTCCTATATGGAGTCCATCATACAGCAGTTAGAACCAGTACTCCTATATGGAGTCCATCATGCAGCAGTTAGAACCAGTACTCCTATATGGAGTCCATCATACAGCAGTTAGAACCAGTACTCCTATATGGAGTCCATCATACAGCAGTTAGAATCAGTACTCCTATATGGAGTTCATCAATCAGCAGTTAGAACCAGTACTCCTATATGGAGTCCATCATACAGCTGTTAGAACCAGTACTCCTATATGGAGACCATCATACAGCAGTTAGAACCAGTACTCCTATATGGAGCATCAATCAGAAGTTAGAACCAGTACTCCTATATGGAGTCAGTCCATCAATCATAAGTTAGAACCAGTACTCCTATATGGAGTCCATCATACAGCAGTTAGAACCAGTACTCCTTCCTATATGGAGTCCATCATACAGCTGTTAGAACCAGTACTCCTATATGGAGACCATCATACAGCAGTTAGAACCAGTACTCCTATATGGAGCATCAATCAGAAGTTAGAACCAGTACTCCAGTAGCAGTTAGAACCAGTACTCCTATATGGAGTCTATCAATCAGAAGTTAGAACCAGTACTCCTTTATGGAGTCCATCATACAGTAATTAGAACCAGTACTCCGCAATCAGCAGTTAGAACCAGTACTCCTTTATGGAGTCCATCAATCAGAAGTTAGAACCAGTACTCCTATATGGAGTCCATCAATCAGAAGTTAGAACCAGTACTCCTATATGGAGTCCATCATACAGCAGTTAGAATCAGTACTCCTATATGGAGTCCATCATACAAAAGTTAGAACCAGTACTCCTATATGGAGTCCATCATACAGCAGTTAGAACTCCTATATGGAGTCCATCATACAGCAGTTAGAATCAGTACTCCTATATGGAGTCCATCATACAGCAGTTAGAACCAGTACTCCTATATGGAGTCCATCATACAGCAGTTAGAACCAGTACTCCTATATGGAGTCCATCATACAGCAGTTAGAACCAGTACTCCTATATGGAGTCCATCATACAGCAGTTAGAACCAGTACTCCTATATGGAGTCCATCATACAGCAGTTAGAACCAGTACTCCTATATGGAGTCCATCATACAGCTGTTAGAACCAGTACTCATATATGGAGACCATCATACAGCAGTTAGAACCAGTACTCCTATATGGAGCATCAATCAGAAGTTAGAACCAGTACTCCTATATGGAGTCAGTCCATCAATCATAAGTTAGAACCAGTACTCCTATATGGAGTCCATCATACAGCAGTTAGAACCAGTACTCCTTCCTATATGGAGTCCATCATACAGCTGTTAGAACCAGTACTCCGCAATCAGAAGTTAGAACCAGTACTCCTATATGGAGTCAGTCCATCAATCATAAGTTAGAACCAGTACTCCTATATGGAGTCCATCATACAGCAGTTAGAACCAGTACTCCTTCCTATATGGATTCCATCATACAGCAGTTAGAACCAGTACTCCTATATGGAGTCCATCATACAGCAGTTAAAACCAGTACTCCTATATGGAGTCCATCATACAGCAGTTAGAACCAGTACTCCTATATGGAGTCCATCATACAGCAGTTAGAACCAGTACTCCTATATGGAGTCCATCATACAGCAGTTAGAACCAGTACTCCTATATGGAGTCCATCATACAGCAGTTAAAACCAGTACTCCTATATGGAGTCCATCATACAGCAGTTAGAACCAGTACTCCTATATGGAGTCCATCGATCAGAAGTTAGAACCAGTACTCCTATATGGAGTCCATCATACAGCAGTTAGAACCAGTACTCCTTCCTATATGGATTCCATCATACAGCAGTTAGAACCAGTACTCCTTCCTATATGGAGTCCATCATATCAGCAGTTAGAACCAGTACTCCTATATGGAGTCCATCATACAGCAGTTAGAACCAGTACTCCTATATGGAGTCCATCATACAGCTGTTAGAACCAGTACTCCTATATGGAGTCCATCATACAGCAGTTAGAACCAGTACTCCTATATGGAGACCATCATACAGCAGTTAGAACCAGTACTCCTTCCTATATGGATTCCATCATACAGCAGTTAGAACCAGTACTCCTATATGGAGTCCATCATACAGCAGTTAGAACCAGTACTCCTATATGGAGACCATCATACAGCAGTTAGAACCAGTACTCCTATATGGAGTCCATCAATCAGAATTTAGAACCAGTACTCCTTTATGGAGTCCTTCAATCATAAGTTAGAACCAGTACTCCTATATGGAGTCCATCAATCAGAAGTTAGAACCAGTACTCCTATATGGAGTCCTTCAATCATAAGTTAGAACCAGTACTCCTATATGGAGTCCATCATACAGCAGTTAGAACCAGTACTCCTTCCTATATGGATTCCATCATACAGCAGTTAGAACCAGTACTCCTATATGGAGTCCATCATACAGCAGTTAGAACCAGTACTCCTATATGGAGACCATCATACAGCAGTTAGAACCAGTACTCCTATATGGAGCATCAATCAGCAGATAGAACCAGGAACCAGTACTCCTATAAGGATTCCATCATACAGCAGTTAGAACCAGTACTCCTATATGGAGTCCATCATACAGCAGTTAGAACCAGTACTCCTATATGGAGTCCATCATACAGCAGTTAGAACCAGTACTCCTATATGGAGTCCATCAATCAGAAGTTAGAACCAGTACTCCTATATGGAGTCCATCAATCAGAAGTTAGAACCAGTACTCCTATATGGAGTCCATCATACAGCAGTTAGAATCAGTACTCCTATATGAAGTCCATCATACAAAAGTTAGAACCAGTACTCCTATATGGAGTCCATCATACAGCAGTTAGAACTCCTATATGGAGTCCATCATACAGCAGTTAGAATCAGTACTCCTATATGGAGTCCATCATACAGCAGTTAGAACCAGTACTCCTATATGGAGTCCATCATGCAGCAGTTAGAACCAGTACTCCTATATGGAGTCCATCATACAGCAGTTAGAACCAGTACTCCTATATGGAGTCCATCATACAGCAGTTAGAATCAGTACTCCTATATGGAGTTCATCAATCAGCAGTTAGAACTCCTATATGGAGTCCATCATACAGCAGTTAGAACTCCTATATGGAGTCCATCATACAGCAGTTAGAATCAGTACTCCTATATGGAGTTCATCAATCAGCAGTTAGAACCAGTACTCCTATATGGAGTCCATCATACAGCAGTTAGAACCAGTACTCCTATATGGAGTCCATCATACAGCAGTTAGAACCAGTACTCCTATATGGAGTCCATCATACAGCAGTTAGAATCAGTACTCCTATATGGAGTTCATCAATCAGCAGTTAGAACCAGTACTCCTATATGGAGTCCATCATACAGCTGTTAGAACCAGTACTCCTATATGGAGACCATCATACAGCAGTTAGAACCAGTACTCCTATATGGAGCATCAATCAGAAGTTAGAACCAGTACTCCTATATGGAGTCAGTCCATCAATCATAAGTTAGAACCAGTACTCCTATATGGAGTCCATCATACAGCAGTTAGAACCAGTACTCCTTCCTATATGGAGTCCATCATACAGCTGTTAGAACCAGTACTCCTATATGGAGACCATCATACAGCAGTTGGAACCAGTACTCCTATATGGAGCATCAATCAGAAGTTAGAACCAGTACTCCAGTAGCAGTTAGAACCAGTACTCCTATATGGAGTCTATCAATCAGAAGTTAGAACCAGTACTCCTTTATGGAGTCCATCATACAGTAATTAGAACCAGTACTCCGCAATCAGCAGTTAGAACCAGTACTCCTTTATGGAGTCCATCAATCAGAAGTTAGAACCAGTACTCCTATATGGAGTCCATCAATCAGAAGTTAGAACCAGTACTCCTATATGGAGTCCATCATACAGCAGTTAGAATCAGTACTCCTATATGGAGTCCATCATACAAAAGTTAGAACCAGTACTCCTATATGGAGTCCATCATACAGCAGTTAGAACTCCTATATGGAGTCCATCATACAGCAGTTAAAACCAGTACTCCTATATGGAGTCCATCATACAGCAGTTAGAACCAGTACTCCTATATGGAGTCCATCATACAGCAGTTAGAACCAGTACTCCTATATGGAGTCCATCATACAGCAGTTAGAACCAGTACTCCTATATGGAGTCCATCATACAGCAGTTAGAACCAGTACTCCTATATGGAGTCCATCATACAGCAGTTAGAACCAGTACTCCTATATGGAGTCCATCATACAGCAGTTAGAATCAGTACTCCTATATGGAGTTCATCAATCAGCAGTTAGAACCAGTACTCCTATATGGAGTCCATCGTACAGCTGTTAGAACCAGTACTCCTATATGGAGACCATCATACAGCAGTTAGAACCAGTACTCCTATATGGAGCATCAATCAGAAGTTAGAACCAGTACTCCTATATGGAGTCAGTCCATCAATCATAAGTTAGAACCAGTACTCCTATATGGAGTCCATCATACAGCAGTTAGAACCAGTACTCCTTCCTATATGGAGTCCATCATACAGCTGTTAGAACCAGTACTCCTATATGGAGACCATCATACAGCAGTTGGAACCAGTACTCCTATATGGAGCATCAATCAGAAGTTAGAACCAGTACTCCAGTAGCAGTTAGAACCAGTACTCCTATATGGAGTCTATCAATCAGAAGTTAGAACCAGTACTCCTTTATGGAGTCCATCATACAGTAATTAGAACCAGTACTCCGCAATCAGCAGTTAGAACCAGTACTCCTTTATGGAGTCCATCAATCAGAAGTTAGAACCAGTACTCCTATATGGAGTCCATCAATCAGAAGTTAGAACCAGTACTCCTATATGGAGTCCATCATACAGCAGTTAGAATCAGTACTCCTATATGGAGTCCATCATACAAAAGTTAGAACCAGTACTCCTATATGGAGTCCATCATACAGCAGTTAGAACTCCTATATGGAGTCCATCATACAGCAGTTAGAATCAGTACTCCTATATGGAGTCCATCATACAGCAGTTAGAACCAGTACTATATGGAGTCCATCATACAGCAGTTAGAACCAGTACTCCGATATGGAGTCCATCATACAGCAGTTAGAACCAGTACTCCTATATGGAGTCCATCATACAGCAGTTAGAACCAGTACTCCTATATGGAGTCCATCATACAGCTGTTAGAACCAGTACTCCTATATGGAGTCCATCATACAGCAGTTAGAACCAGTACTCCGATATGGAGTCCATCATACAGCAGTTAGAACCAGTACTCCTATATGGAGTCCATCATACAGCAGTTAGAACCAGTACTCCTATATGGAGTCCATCATACAGCTGTTAGAACCAGTACTCCTATATGGAGACCATCATACAGCAGTTAGAACCAGTACTCCTATATGGAGCATCAATCAGAAGTTAGAACCAGTACTCCTAAATGGAGTCAGTCCATCAATCATAAGTTAGAACCAGTACTCCTATATGGAGTCAGTCCATCAATCATAAGTTAGAACCAGTACTCCTATATGGAGTCCATCATACAGCAGTTAGAACCAGTACTCCTTCCTATATGGATTCCATCATACAGCAGTTAGAACCAGTACTCCTATATGGAGTCCATCATACAGCAGTTAAAACCAGTACTCCTATATGGAGTCCATCATATAGCAGTTAGAACCAGTACTCCTATATGGAGTCCATCGATCAGAAGTTAGAACCAGTACTCCTATATGGAGTCCATCATACAGCAGTTAGAACCAGTACTCCTTCCTATATGGATTCCATCATACAGCAGTTAGAACCAGTACTCCTATATGGAGTCCATCATACAGCAGTTAAAACCAGTACTCCTATATGGAGTCCATCATATAGCAGTTAGAACCAGTACTCCTATATGGAGTCCATCGATCAGAAGTTAGAACCAGTACTCCTATATGGAGTCCATCATACAGCAGTTAGAACCAGTACTCCTTCCTATATGGATTCCATCATACAGCAGTTAGAACCAGTACTCCTATATGGAGTCCATCATACAGCAGTTAGAACCAGTACTCCTATATGGAGACCATCATACAGCAGTTAGAACCAGTACTCCTTCCTATGTGGATTCCATCATACAGCAGTTAGAACCAGTACTCCTATATGGAGTCCATCATACAGCAGTTAGAACCAGTACTCCTATATGGAGTCCATCATACAGCAGTTAGAAACAGTACTCCTATATGGAGACCATCATACAGCAGTTAGAACCAGTACTCCTATATGGAGTCCATCAATCAGAAGTTAGAACCAGTACTCCTTTATGGAGTCCTTCAATCATAAGTTAGAACCAGTACTCCTATATGGAGTCCATCATACAGCAGTTAGAACCAGTACTCCTTCCTATATGGATTCCATCATACAGCAGTTAGAACCAGTACTCCTATATGGAGTCCATCATACAGCAGTTAGAACCAGTACTCCTATATGGAGACCATCATACAGCAGTTAGAACCAGTACTCCTATATGGAGCATCAATCAGAAGTTAGAACCAGTACTCCTATATGGAGTCAGTCCATCAATCATAAGTTAGAACCAGTACTCCTATATGGAGTCCATCATACAGCAGTTAGAACCAGTACTCCTTCCTATATGGATTCCATCATACAGCAGTTAGAACCAGTACTCCTATATGGAGTCCATCATACAGCTGTTAGAACCAGTACTCCTATATGGAGTCCATCAATCAGAAGTTAGAACCAGTACTCCTATATGGAGTCAGTCCAGCAATCATAAGTTAGAACCAGTACTCCTATATGGAGTCCATCATACAGCAGTTAGAACCAGTACTCCTTCCTATATGGAGTCCATCATACAGCAGATTGAACCAGTACTCCTATATGGAGTCCATCATACAGCAGTCAGAACCAGTACTTCTATATGGAGACCATCATACAGCAGTTAGAACCAGTACTCCTATATAGGACCAGTACTCCTATATGGAGTCCATCAATCAGAAGTTAGAACCAGTACTCCAGTAGCAGTTAGAACCAGTACTCCTATATGGAGTCTATCAATCAGAAGTTAGAACCAGTAATCCTTTATGGAGTCCATCATACAGTAATTAGAACCAGTACTCCGCAATCAGCAGTTAGAACCAGTACTCCTTTATGGAGTCCATCAATCAGAAGTTAGAACCAATACTCCTATATGGAGTCCATCAATCAGAAGTTAGAACCAGTACTCCTATATGGAGTCCATCATACAGCAGTTAGAATCAGTACTCCTATATGGAGTCCATCATACAAAAGTTAGAACCAGTACTCCTATATGGAGTCCATCATACAGCAGTTAGAACTCCTATATGGAGTCCATCATACAGCAGTTAGAACCAGTACTCCTATATGGAGCATCAATCAGCAGATAGAACCAGGAACCAGTACTCCTATATGGATTCCATCATACAGCAGTTAGAACCAGTACTCCTATATGGAGTCCATCATACAGCAGTTAGAACCAGTACTCCTATATGGAGTCCATCATACAGCAGTTAGAACCAGTACTCCTATATGGAGTCCATCAATCAGAAGTTAGAACCAGTACTCCTATATGGAGTCCATCAATCAGAAGTTAGAACCAGTACTCCTATATGGAGTCCATCATACAGCAGTTAGAATCAGTACTCCTATATGGAGTCCATCATACAAAAGTTAGAACCAGTACTCCTATATGGAGTCCATCATACAGCAGTTAGAACTCCTATATGGAGTCCATCATACAGCAGTTAGAATCAGTAATCCTATATGGAGTCCATCATACAGCAGTTAGAACCAGTAATCCTATATGGAGTCCATCATGCAGCAGTTAGAACCAGTACTCCTATATGGAGTCCATCATACAGCAGTTAGAACCAGTACTCCTATATGGAGTCCATCATACAGCAGTTAGAACCAGTACTCCTATATGGAGACCATCATACAGCAGTTAGAACCAGTACTCCTATATGGAGTCCATCATACAGCAGTTAGAACCAGTACTCCTATATGGAGTCCATCATACAGCAGTTAGAACCAGTACTCCTAAATGGAGACCATCATACAGCAGTTAGAACCAGTACTCCTATATGGAGTCCATCAATCAGAAGTTAGAACCAGTACTCCTTTATGGAGTCCTTCAATCATAAGTTAGAACCAGTACTCCTATATGGAGTCCATCATACAGCAGTTAGAACCAGTACTCCTTCCTATATGGATTCCATCATACAGCAGTTAGAACCAGTACTCCTATATGGAGTCCATCATACAGCAGTTAGAACCAGTACTCCTATATGGAGACCATCATACAGCAGTTAGAACCAGTACTCCTATATGGAGCATCAATCAGAAGTTAGAACCAGTACTCCTATATGGAGTCAGTCCATCAATCATAAGTTAGAACCAGTACTCCTATATGGAGTCCATCATACAGCAGTTAGAACCAGTACTCCTTCCTATATGGATTCCATCATACAGCAGTTAGAACCAGTACTCCTATATGGAGTCCATCATACAGCAGTCAGAACCAGTACTTCTATATGGAGACCATCATACAGCAGATAGAACCAGTACTCCTATATGGAGTCCATCATACAGCAGTCAGAACCAGTACTTCTATATGGAGACCATCATACAGCAGTTAGAACCAGTACTCCTATATAGGACCAGTACTCCTATATGGAGTCCATTAATCAGAAGTTAGAACCAGTACTCCTTTATGGAGTCCTTCAATCAGAAGTTAGAACCAGTACTCCTATATGGATTCCATCAATCAGAAGTTAGAACCAGTACTCCTATATGGAGTCATCAATCAGAAGTTAGAACTAGTACTCCTTTATGGAGTCCATCAATCAGAAGTTAGAACCAGTACTCCTATATGGAGTCCATCATACAGCAGTTAGAATCAGTACTCCTATATGGAGTCCATCATACAAAAGTTAGAACCATACAGCAGTTAGAACCAGTACTCCTATATGGAGTCCATCATACAGCAGTTAGAACCAGTACTCCTATATGGAGCATCAATCAGCAGATAGAACCAGGAACCAGTACTCCCATATGGATTCCATCATACAGCAGTTAGAACCAGTACTCCTATATGGAGTCCATCATACAGCAGTTAGAACCAGTACTCCTATATGGAGTCCATCATACAGCAGTTAGAACCAGTACTCCTATATGGAGTCCATCAATCAGAAGTTAGAACCAGTACTCCTATATGGAGTCCATCAATCAGAAGTTAGAACCAGTACTCCTATATGGAGTCCATCATACAGCAGTTAGAATCAGTACTCCTATATGGAGTCCATCATACAAAAGTTAGAACCAGTACTCCTATATGGAGTCCATCATACAGCAGTTAGAACTCCTATATGGAGTCCATCATACAGCAGTTAGAATCAGTACTCCTATATGGAGTCCATCATACAGCAGTTAGAACCAGTACTCCTATATGGAGACCATCATACAGCAGTTAGAAACAGTACTCCTATATGGAGTCCATCATACAGCAGTTAGAACAAGTACTCCTATATGGAGTCCATCATACAGCAGTTAGAACCAGTACTCCTATATGGAGTCCATCATACAGCAGTTAGAACCAGTACTCCTATATGGAGTCCATCATACAGCAGTTAGAACCAGTACTCCTATATGGAGCATCAATCTGCAGATAGAACCAGGAACCAGTACTCCTATATGGATTCCATCATACAGCAGTTAGAACCAGTACTCCTATATGGAGTCCATCAATCAGAAGTTAGAACCAGTACTCCTATATGGAGTCCATCATACAGCAGTTAGAATCAGTACTCCTATATGGAGTCCATCATACAAAAGTTAGAACCAGTACTCCTATATGGAGTCCATCATACAGCATTTAGAACTCCTATATGGAGTCCATCATACAGCAGTTAGAATCAGTACTCCTATATGGAGTCCATCATACAGCAGTTAGAACCAGTACTCCTATATGGAGTCCATCATGCAGCAGTTAGAACCAGTACTCCTATATGGAGTCCATCATACAGCAGTTAGAACCAGTACTCCTATATGGAGTCCATCATACAGCAGTTAGAATCAGTACTCCTATATGGAGTTCATCAATCAGCAGTTAGAACCAGTACTCCTATATGGAGTCTATCAATCAGAAGTTAGAACCAGTACTCCTTTATGGAGTCCATCATACAGTAATTAGAACCAGTACTCCTCAATCAGCAGTTAGAACCAGTACTCCTTTATGGAGTCCATCAATCAGAAGTTAGAACCAGTACTCCTATATGGAGTCCATCATACAGCAGTTAGAACCAGTACTCCTATATGGAGTCCATCATACAGCAGTTAGAATCAGTACTCCTATATGGAGTTCATCAATCAGCAGTTAGAACCAGTACTCCTATATGGAGTCTATCAATCAGAAGTTAGAACCAGAACTCCTTTATGGAGTCCATCATACAGTAATTAGAACCAGTACTCCTCAATCAGCAGTTAGAACCAGTACTCCTTTATGGAGTCCATCAATCAGAAGTTAGAACCAGTACTCCTATATGGAGTCCATCAATCAGAATCAGAAGTTAGAACCAGTACTCCTATATGGAGTCCATCATACAGCAGTTAGAACAAGTACTCCTATATGGAGTCCATCATACAGCAGTTAGAACCAGTACTCCTATATGGAGTCCATCATACAGCAGTTAGAACCAGTACTCCTATATGGAGTCCATCATACAGCAGTTAGAACCAGTACTCCTATATGGAGTCCATCAATCAGAATCAGAAGTTAGAACCAGTACTCCTATATGGAGTCCATCATACAGCAGTTAGAACAAGTACTCCTATATGGAGTCCATCATACAGCAGTTAGAACCAGTACTCCTATATGGAGTCCATCATACAGCAGTTAGAACCAGTACTCCTATATGGAGTCCATCATACAGCAGTTAGAACCAGTACTCCTATATGGAGCATCAATCTGCAGATAGAACCAGGAACCAGTACTCCTATATGGATTCCATCATACAGCAGTTAGAACCAGTACTCCTATATGGAGTCCATCAATCAGAAGTTAGAACCAGTACTCCTATATGGATTCCATCAATCAGCAGTTAGAACCAGTACTCCTATATGGAGTCCATCATACAGCAGTTAGAACCAGTACTCCTATATGGAGTCCATCATACAGCAGTTAGAACCAGTACTCCTATATGGAGTCCATCATACAGCAGTTAGACCCAGTACTCCTATATGGAGTCCATCAATTATAAGTTAGAACCAGTACTCCTATATGGAGTCCATCATACAGCAGTTAGAACCAGTACTCCTATATGGAGTCCATCATACAGCAGTTAGAACCAGTACTCCTATATGGAGTCCATCAATCAGAAGTTGGAACCAGTACTCCTATATGGAGTCCATCATACATATCAGGTCAGGTCAGGTCCCCAGATCCTGCTACCACTATGGCAGTAATGTGGTACTACCTGTAGCTGTCAGCCCAGTAGGGCAGGCCCGATAAGCATAGCCTATTCATTATTTAGTTGATCAAGAGTGGGTTGGTTTAACCCTGTCAACTAAATAAGTCATTGAGGGCTATAGCGCCTAGGGCACCATTGAAGGCAAAGGCTTGATACGCATCTGCATTAGAGATGATACACGCCCCCCCCCCCCCCCCCCTGTCTATACTGGATACTCCTCTACCAGTAACCTAACCCAGGGGGCACACTTGGTTCAGGGTGTAACAAATGGACCCCTACAGTTGGCAGCAGGGCTGTAGGCCATGGAGGTTAGGCGGAAGGTAATCAACCAACGGCTAGACATGCTGACAAGGTCGGCGGAAGGTAATCAACCAACTGCCATGAAGTACAATGACATTGGAAATAGATGGACGTTAGTAACAAGCTCAGCAGTAAGAAACTCGGCCAATGCATCAATTGGTGGAGTAGGAATTCTGCTACGCCCATTTGCACTTAAGACCCTAAACAACGTCGAATCTATAAATTCCAGGGTTATGATCACAACATTTGATGGGAATCCCAAGGCAACAGTTATATGTTGCTACAGTCCACCCAATGCCTCAGAGCCAGAACAAGCATTCAAGTTTTATGAAGAACTGACTGGACTTATAAAGGACATTCCGAAACACAATTAGTTTACTCAGTCACTCAGTCAGGGCAGTACGGTGACATTTTATAACCGTCGCCGCCACCATCACCAATTATATTACCATTTACTCAGTTCACCATCAACTGTGCTATGTGTTTACTCAGTTCATTTATATATATCCATTAACAATTTCGGAACGATATCAATCACTGGCGGCGGGGACGCGTAAATAAACCACACCGCTCGGATCCCGTCACAGGTATATTGAATTGGTGGATAAGTGCTTCAAAGCGGTTTTGAACTTCTACCATATATTCAATATACCAGAATATAGTAACAGCCCACAAGGAATCAGCTAAGAGGCATATCCCCCAGAAACCCAAACGAAAACAGTATGTGCGACTACAAAGTTAAAACCGAACAACCAAAAACCGAAAACATTAACAAGGTCGAGAAAGCTAAGGACGATCTTAAATTGTCCTACAACATTAGCCAGGAAAAGTACATACAGGATAAAACTGAAGCAATTACAACTGCTCACATACAGCAACAATCAAAACTTACCTGGTAAACTGTAAATGAGGTATCTGGTCGGAAAAGTTGTGCAAAGGGGCGCTTCAAAGCCGATAGTCCTGAAGAACGTGTTGGGAAGTGGATAATCCTATATGGAGTCAATCAATCAGAAGTTAGAACCAGTACTCCTTAATGGAGTCCATCAATCAGAAGTTAGAACCAGTACTCCTATATGGAGTCAATCATACATCAGTTAGAACCAGTACTCCTATATGGAGTCAATCATACATCAGTTAGAACCAGTACTCCTATATGGAGTCCATCAATCAGAGGTTAGAACCAGTACTCCTTTATGGAGTCCATCAATCAGAAGTTAGAACCAGTACTCCTTTATGGAGTCCATCAATCAGAAGTTAGAACCAGTACTCCTATATGGAATCCATCAATCAGAAGTTAGAACCAGTACTCCTATATGGAGTCCATCATACAGCAGTTAGAACCAGTACTCCTATATGGAGGCCATCAATCAGAAGTTAGAACCAGTACTCCTTTATGGAGTCCATCATACAGCAGTTAGAACCAGTACTCCTATATGGAGTCCATCAATCAGCAGTTAGAACCAGTACTCCTATATGGAGTCTATCAATCAGAAGTTAGAACCAGAACTCCTTTATGGAGTCCATCATACAGTAATTAGAACCAGTACTCCTCAATCAGCAGTTAGAACCAGTACTCCTTTATGGAGTCCATCAATCAGAAGTTAGAACCAGTACTCCTATATGGAGTCCATCAATCAGAATCAGAAGTTAGAACCAGTACTCCTATATGGAGTCCATCATACAGCAGTTAGAACAAGTACTCCTATATGGAGTCCATCATACAGCAGTTAGAACCAGTACTCCTATATGGAGTCCATCATACAGCAGTTAGAACCAGTACTCCTATATGGAGTCCATCATACAGCAGTTAGAACCAGTACTCCTATATGGAGTCCATCAATCAGAATCAGAAGTTAGAACCAGTACTCCTATATGGAGTCCATCATACAGCAGTTAGAACAAGTACTCCTATATGGAGTCCATCATACAGCAGTTAGAACCAGTACTCCTATATGGAGTCCATCATACAGCAGTTAGAACCAGTACTCCTATATGGAGTCCATCATACAGCAGTTAGAACCAGTACTCCTATATGGAGCATCAATCTGCAGATAGAACCAGGAACCAGTACTCCTATATGGATTCCATCATACAGCAGTTAGAACCAGTACTCCTATATGGAGTCCATCAATCAGAAGTTAGAACCAGTACTCCTATATGGAGTCCATCAATCAGCAGTTAGAACCAGTACTCCTATATGGAGTCCATCATACAGCAGTTAGAACCAGTACTCCTATATGGAGTCCATCATACAGCAGTTAGAACCAGTACTCCTATATGGAGTCCATCATACAGCAGTTAGAACCAGTACTCCTATATGGAGTCCATCAATACAGCAGTTAGAACCAGTACTCCTATATGGAGTCCATCATACAGCAGTTAGAACCAGTACTCCTATATGGAGTCCATCATACAGCAGTTAGAACCAGTACTCCTATATGGAGTCCATCAATCAGAAGTTGGAACCAGTACTCCTATATGGAGTCCATCATACATATCAGGTCAGGTCAGGTCCCCAGATCCTGCTACCACTATGGCAGTAATGTGGTACTACCTGTAGCTGTCAGCCCAGTAGGGCAGGCCCGATAAGCATAGCCTATTCATTATTTAGTTGATCAAGAGTGGGTTGGTTTAACCCTGTCAACTAAATAAGTCATTGAGGGCTATAGCGCCTAGGGCACCATTGAAGGCAAAGGCTTGATACGCATCTGCATTAGAGATGATACACGCCCCCCCCCCCCCCTGTCTATACTGGATACTCCTCTACCAGTAACCTAACCCAGGGGGCACACTTGGTTCAGGGTGTAACAAATGGACCCCTACAGTTGGCAGCAGGGCTGTAGGCCATGGAGGTTAGGCGGAAGGTAATCAACCAACGGCTAGACATGCTGACAAGGTCGGCGGAAGGTAATCAACCAACTGCCATGAAGTACAATGACATTGGAAATAGATGGACGTTAGTAACAAGCTCAGCAGTAAGAAACTCGGCCAATGCATCAATTGGTGGAGTAGGAATTCTGCTACGCCCATTTGCACTTAAGACCCTAAACAACGTCGAATCTATAAATTCCAGGGTTATGATCACAACATTTGATGGGAATCCCAAGGCAACAGTTATATGTTGCTACAGTCCACCCAATGCCTCAGAGCCAGAACAAGCATTCAAGTTTTATGAAGAACTGACTGGACTTATAAAGGACATTCCGAAACACAATTAGTTTACTCAGTCACTCAGTCAGGGCAGTACGGTGACATTTTATAACCGTCGCCGCCACCATCACCAATTATATTACCATTTACTCAGTTCACCATCAACTGTGCTATGTGTTTACTCAGTTCATTTATATATATCCATTAACAATTTCGGAACGATAACAATCACTGGCGGCGGGGACGCGTAAATAAACCACACCGCTCGGATCCCGTCACAGGTATATTGAATTGGTGGATAAGTGCTTCAAAGCGGTTTTGAACTTCTACCATATATTCAATATACCAGAATATAGTAACAGCCCACAAGGAATCAGCTAAGAGGCATATCCCCCAGAAACCCAAACGAAAACAGTATGTGCGACTACAAAGTTAAAACCGAACAACCAAAAACCGAAAACATTAACAAGGTCGAGAAAGCTAAGGACGATCTTAAATTGTCCTACAACATTAGCCAGGAAAAGTACATACAGGATAAAACTGAAGCAATTACAACTGCTCACATACAGCAACAATCAAAACTTACCTGGTAAACTGTAAATGAGGTATCTGGTCGGAAAAGTTGTGCAAAGGGGCGCTTCAAAGCCGATAGTCCTGAAGAACGTGTTGGGAAGTGGATAATCCTATATGGAGTCAATCAATCAGAAGTTAGAACCAGTACTCCTTAATGGAGTCCATCAATCAGAAGTTAGAACCAGTACTCCTATATGGAGTCAATCATACATCAGTTAGAACCAGTACTCCTATATGGAGTCAATCATACATCAGTTAGAACCAGTACTCCTATATGGAGTCCATCAATCAGAGGTTAGAACCAGTACTCCTTTATGGAGTCCATCAATCAGAAGTTAGAACCAGTACTCCTTTATGGAGTCCATCAATCAGAAGTTAGAACCAGTACTCCTATATGGAATCCATCAATCAGAAGTTAGAACCAGTACTCCTATATGGAGTCCATCATACAGCAGTTAGAACCAGTACTCCTATATGGAGTCCATCAATCAGAAGTTAGAACCAGTACTCCTTTATGGAGTCCATCATACAGCAGTTAGAACCAGTACTCCTATATGGAGTCCATCAATCAGCAGTTAGAACCAGTACTCCTTTATGGAGTCCCTCAATCAGAAGTTAGAACCAGTACTCCTATATGGAGTCCATCAATCAGCAGTTAGAACCAGTACTCCTATATGGAGTCCATCATACAGCAGTTAGAACCAGTACTCCTATATGGAGACCATCATACAGCAGTTAGAACCAGTACTCCTATATGGAGGCCATCAATCAGAAGTTAGAACCAGTACTCCTATATGGAGTCCATCATACAGCAGTTAGAACAAGTACTCCTATATGGAGTCCATCATACAGCAGTTAGAACCAGTACTCCTATATGGAGTCTATCAATCAGAAGTTAGAACCAGTACTCCTTTATGGAGTCCATCATACAGCAGTTAGAACCAGTACTCCTATATGAAGTCCATCAATCAGCAGTTAGAACCAGTACTCCTTTATGGAGTCCATCAATCAGAAGTTAGAACCAGTACTCCTATATGGAGTCCATCAATCAGCAGTTAGAACCAGTACTCCTATATGGAGTCCATCATACAGCAGTTAGAACCAGTACTCCTGGAGTCCATCATACAGCAGTTAGAACCAGTACTCCTATATGGAGTCCATCAATCAGAAGTTAGAACCAGTACTCCTATATGGAGTCCATCAATCAGCAGTTAGAACCAGTACTCCTATATGGAGTCCATCATACAGCAGTTAGAACCAGTACTCCTATATGGAGTCCATCAGACAGCAGTTAGAACCAGTACTCCTATATGGAGTCCATCATACAGCAGTTAGAACCAGTACTCCTATATGGAGTCCATCATACAGCAGTTAGAACCAGTACTCCTATATGGAGTCCATCATACAGCTGTTAGAACCAGTACTCCTATATGGAGACCATCATACAGCAGTTAGAACCAGTACTCCTATATGGAGCATCAATCAGAAGTTAGAACCAGTACTCCTATATGGAGTCCATCATACAGCAGTTAGAACCAGTACTCCTATATGGAGTCCATCAGACAGCAGTTAGAACCAGTACTCCTATATGGAGTCCATCATACAGCAGTTAGAACCAGTACTCCTATATGGAGTCCATCATACAGCAGTTAGAACCAGTACTCCTATATGGAGTCCATCATACAGCTGTTAGAACCAGTACTCCTATATGGAGACCATCATACAGCAGTTAGAACCAGTACTCCTATATGGAGCATCAATCAGAAGTTAGAACCAGTACTCCTATATGGAGTCCATCATACAGCAGTTAGAACCAGTACTCCTATATGGAGTCCATCATACAGCAGTTAGAACCAGTACTCCTTCCTATATGGAGTCAGTCCATCAATCATAAGTTAGAACCAGTACTCCTATATGGAGTCCATCATACAGCAGTTAGAACCAGTACTCCTTCCTATATGGATTCCATCATACAGCAGTTAGAACCAGTACTCCTATATGGAGTCCATCATACAGCAGTTAGAACCAGTACTCCTATATGGAGTCCATCAATCAGAAGTTAGAACCAGTACTCCTATATGGAATCAGTCCATCAATCATAAGTTAGAACCAGTACTCCTATATGGAGTCCATCATACAGCAGTCAGAACCAGTACTTCTATATGGAGACCATCATACAGCAGTTAGAACCAGTACTCCTATATGGAGTCCATCAATCAGAAGTTAGAACCAGTACTCCTTTATGGAGTCCATCAATCAGAAGTTAGAACCAGTACTCCTATATGGATTCCATCAATCAGAAGTTAGAACCAGTACTCCTATATGGAGTCCATCAATCAGAAGTTAGAACTAGTACTCCTTTATGGAGTCCATCAATCAGAAGTTAGAACCAGTACTCCTATATGGAGTCCATCATACAGCAGTTAGAATCAGTACTCCTATATGGAGTCCATCATACAAAAGTTAGAACCAGTACTCCTATATGGAGTCCATCATACAGCAGTTAGAACTCCTATATGGAGTCCATCATACAGCAGTTAGAATCAGTACTCCTATATGGAGTCTATCATACAGCAGTTAGAACCAGTACTCCTATATGGAGTCCATCATACAGCAGTTAGAACCAGTACTCCTATATGGAGTCCATCAATCAGAAGTTAGAACCAGTACTCCTATATGGAGTCCATCATACAGCAGTTAGAATCAGTACTCCTATATGGAGTTCATCAATCAGCAGTTAGAACCAGTACTCCACCAATCAGAAGTTAGAACCAGTACTCCTTTATGGAGTCTATCATACAGTAGTTAGAACCAGTACTCCTCAATCAGCAGTTAGAACCAGTACTCCTTTATGGAGTCCATCAATCAGAAGTAAGAACCAGTACTCCTATATGGAGTCCATCATACAGCAGTTAGAACCCGTACTCCTATATGGAGTCCATCATACAGCAGTTAGAACCAGTACTCCTATATGGAGTCCATTATACAGCAGTTAGAACCAGTACTCCTATATGGAGCCCATCATACAGCAGTTAGAACCAGTACTCCTATATGGAGTTCATCAATCAGCAGTTAGAACCAGTACTCCTATATGGAGTCTATCAATCAGAAGTTAGAACCAGTACTCCTTTATGGAGTCCATCATGCAGTAATTAGAACCAGTACTCCTCAATCAGCAGTTAGAACCAGTACTCCTTTATGGAGTCCATCAATCAGAAGTTAGAACCAGTACTCCTATATGGAGTCCATCAATCAGAAGTTAGAACCAGTACTCCTATATGGAGTCCATCAATCAGAATCAGAAGTTAGAACCAGTACTCCTATATGGAGTCCATCATACAGCAGTTAGAACAAGTACTCCTATATGGAGTCCATCATACAGCAGTTAGAACCAGTACTCCTATATGGAGTCCATCATACAGCAGTTAGAACCAGTACTCCTATATGGAGTCCATCATACAGCAGTTAGAACCAGTACTCCTATATGGAGCATCAATCAGCAGATAGAACCAGGAACCAGTACTCCTATATGGATTCCATCATACAGCAGTTAGAACCAGTACTCCTATATGGAGTCCATCAATCAGAAGTTAGAACAAGTACTCCTATATGGATTCCATCAATCAGCAGTTAGAACCAGTACTCCTATATGGAGTCCATCATACAGCAGTTAGAACCAGTACTCCTATATGGAGTCCATCATACGGCAGTTAGAACCAGTACTCCTATATGGAGTCCATCATACAGCAGTTAGAACCAGTACTCCTATATGGAGTCCATCATACAGCAGTTAGAACCAGTACTCCTATATGGAGTCCATCATACGGCAGTTAGAACCAGTACTCCTATATGGAGTCCATCATACAGCAGTTAGAACTCCTATATGGAGTCCATCATACAGCAGTTAGAACCAGTACTCCTATATGGAGTCCATCATACAGCAGTTAGACCCAGTACACCTATATGGAGTCCATCAATCATAAGTTAGAACCAGTACTCCTATATGGAGTCCATCATACAGCAGTTAGAACCAGTACTCCTATATGGAGTCCATCATACAGAAGTTAGAACCAGTACTCCTATATGGAGTCCATCATACAGCAGTTAGAACCAGTACTCCTATATGGAGTCCATCATACAGCAGTTAGAATCAGTACTCCTATATGGAGTCCATCATACAGCAGTTAGAACCAGTACTCCTATATGGAGTCCATCATACAGCAGTTAGAACCAGTACTCCTATATGGAGTCCATCATACAGCAGTTAGAACCAGTACTCCTATATGGAGTCCATCATACAGCAGTTAGAACCAGTACTCCTATATGGAGTCCATCATACAGCAGTTAGAATCAGTACTCCTATATGGAGTCCATCATACAGCAGTTAGAACCAGTACTCCTATATGGAGTCCATCATACAGCAGTTAGAACCAGTACTCCTATATGGAGTCCATCATACAGCAGTTAGAACCAGTACTCCTATATGGAGTCCATCATACAGCCTATATGGAGTCCATCAATCAGAAGTTAGAACCAGTACTCCTATATGGAGTCCATCAATCAGAATCAGAAGTTAGAACCAGTACTCCTATATGGAGTCCATCATACAGCAGTTAGAACCAGTACTCCTATATGGAGTCCATCAATCATAAGTTAGAACCAGTACTCCTATATGGAGTCCATCATACAGCAGTTAGAACCAGTACTCATATATGGAGTCCATCATACAGAAGTTAGAACCAGTACTCCTATATGGAGTCCATCATACAAAAGTTAGAACCAGTACTCCTATATGGAGTCCATCATACAGCAGTTAGAATCAGTACTCCTATATGGAGTCCATCATACAAAAGTTAGAACCAGTACTCCTATATGGAGTCCATCAATCATAAGTTAGAACCAGTACTCCTATATGGAGTCCATCAATCATAAGTTAGAACCAGTACTCCTATATGGAGTCCATCATACAGCAGTTAGAATCAGTACTCCTATATGGAGTCCATCATACAGCAGTTAGAACCAGTACTCCTATATGGAGTCCATCATACAGCAGTTAGAACCAGTACTCCTATATGGAGTCCATCATACAGCAGTTAGAACCAGTACTCCTATATGGAGTCCATCATACAGCCTATATGGAGTCCATCAATCAGAAGTTAGAACCAGTACTCCTATATGGAGTCCATCAATCAGAATCAGAAGTTAGAACCAGTACTCCTATATGGAGTCCATCATACAGCAGTTAGAACCAGTACTCCTATATGGAGTCCATCAATCATAAGTTAGAACCAGTACTCCTATATGGAGTCCATCATACAGCAGTTAGAACCAGTACTCATATATGGAGTCCATCATACAGAAGTTAGAACCAGTACTCCTATATGGAGTCCATCATACAAAAGTTAGAACCAGTACTCCTATATGGAGTCCATCATACAGCAGTTAGAATCAGTACTCCTATATGGAGTCCATCATACAAAAGTTAGAACCAGTACTCCTATATGGAGTCCATCAATCATAAGTTAGAACCAGTACTCCTATATGGAGTCCATCAATCATAAGTTAGAACCAGTACTCCTATATGGAGTCCATCATACAGCAGTTAGAACCAGTACTCCTATATGGAGTCCATCATACAGAAGTTAGAACCAGTACTCCTATATGGAGTCCATCATACAGCAGTTAGAACCAGTACTCCTATATGGAGTCCATCAATCAGAAGTTAGAACCAGTACTCCTATATGGAGTCCATCATACAGCAGTTAGAACCAGTACTCCTATATGGAGTCCATCATACAGCTGTTAGAACCAGTACTCCTATATGGAGTCCATCATACAGCAGTTAGAACCAGTACTCCTATATGGAGTCCATCATACAGCAGTTAGAACCAGTACTCCTATATGGAGTCCATCATACAGCAGTTAGAACCAGTACTCCTATATGGAGACCATCATACAGCAGTTAGAACTAGTACTCCTATATCCTATATCCTATATCCTTATCGTCCAATGCGAGAGTTGTGACACATTTGTACATTTAAAATGTTACCGTAGGAAACGCAGTAATTTATTCTCCACCAGAAACAATCTTGAACCAAGTTTTCTCTGCAATAGCTGTATTTTTACCGAACTTCCCTTTCATGATACAATTTTAGAATCAGAAACCGACGATTCATTTCTCACATCGCCTCTGCAAACTCCAAGTGATGCTGAGAGTGAAACTTTTAATTTTTTTAAGAAAAAAGGTCTGCATTTTTTGCACTTAAACGCACGATCTCTGCTTCCCAAACTTTCCGAAATTCGAATTTTAATCAATAAATCCAACCCAGCAGTTTTAACAATCTCTGAAACTTGGCTCGATGATAGTGTTTCTGATGGAGAAATTTATATTGATAATTACGTAGTTTTACGTAAGGATAGGGACAGACACGGTGGTGGTGTTTGTACTTACATTCGATGTGATTTAGCTTTTAATCGTAGGGAAGATTTAGAGACTTGTGACGAAGTTTTACTGGTGGAACTTTTACTTCCTAAAACTAAACCTATTTTAATCGGTACTTTATATCGGCCCCCTAAACAATCAGATTTTTTGCAAAATTTTGAAAATACAATTTTATGTAATCTTAGGTCAGACTGTGAAATATATTTCTTAGGTGATTTTAATATCTGTTACCATCACAAAGCATCCCCCATCTGTAAACAGTACCAAAGTATTTTAAATTTGTTTGGTTTAAAACAAATTATTCGAGATTCTACCAGAATTACCAGTAAAACTTCTACTTTACTAGATCACATCCTTTGTAATAATACCGATATTATTTCTCAATCTGGGGTTTTACCTATAGGTCTAAGCGATCATTTTATAGTTTTTTGCACAAGAAAGACACAAAAATCTTTTTTCGGGGATCATAAAACAGTAACAGTTAGGTCTATGAAAAATTACAGCAAGGAACGCTTTTTAAGTTTGTTAGTTAATTCTGACTGGGAACCCTGTTTTAAGGCCGCTGACATTAACCTTGCGTACACTGTTTTTAAAGATATATTTTTAAAGGCACTTAATACTGTAGCACCAATTAAAGAAATTAGTCTTAAACAACGCACTGAGCCCTGGATGACCTCGGGTATTCTTAGTAATATCAGAGAAAGAGATAACTATTTGTATAAATTTAGGAAATACCGTGTTTTAGCTGATTATAATAATTACTGCAAATATAGAAACCTTGTCCAACGGGAAATAAAAAAAGCTAAATCTGAATATTTGTACAACAAAATAAGTGAGAATAAAGATAATCCAAAAAGTCTATGGTCTACCCTAAAATCTTTAGGTTATAAAAACCTTAAATCTAAATCGAATATTGTTCTGCAAGATAACGGTGAGCTGATTCATGATCATACTCTAGTTAGTAATTTATTTAATAATTATTTTACTAATGTTGCCTCTAATTTAGTTAAGAAATTACCGTTATCAAGTAATAAATATAGTATAGGGTCCGAAACTCTAAATAATTTTTATTTAGAAAAGTTACAAAATTCAGAAAAGTTATTTTTAAAACCCGTTTCTGAGGATTTCGTTTTTAAAAATCTACTTAGCCTATCAGCCTCAACAAGTACCGGTCTAGATCTAATACCTGCCCGTTTTCTTAAGGATGGTGCTGAAGTACTTAAAGTGCCTATTACTTTTATTATTAATTACTCTATCGTAGATAATGTAGTACCAGACGAACTGAAATTAGCTAAGGTTGTTCCTCTGTATAAAAAGAATAGTAAAGTAGAACCCTGTAATTACAGACCTGTTAGTATCTTAAGTATTGTATCTAAAATTCTAGAACGTTCTGTTTTTCTACAGCTGGAGGCACATCTTAGTAGGCTAAATCTGATCTATGAACTTCAGTCCGGTTTTCGTAAATCATATTCTACAGACACCTGCCTTATTAACTTAACTGATACAATTAGATGTAATAACGCAAAGGGTTTATATACTGGTATGGTAATGTTGGACCTACAAAAGGCTTTCGATACTGTAGATCACGAAATTCTGCTTGGTAAGTTAGGCCTGATGGGTGTAGGTTCTATAGACTGGTTCAAGTCGTACCTGTCAGACAGAGGTCAAACTGTAGTCATTAGCAAATCGCAGTCTACTGTACAAGAGATTACCTGTGGTGTACCGCAAGGTAGTATATTAGGTCCTCTGCTTTTTGTATGCTATGTAAATGATATGATAAGTAGTATAGATCCCGATTTTAAACTCATTTTATATGCCGACGACAGTGCTCTTATTTTCTCTCATAAAGATCCTATCCATATTTCCCAAAAGTTAAGTGCAGTTCTAGAATCCTGTAATGAGTGGTTGGTTGATAATAAGCTATCCATTCACTACGGTAAGACTGAAAGTATTTTGTTTGGTTCCAAAAGAAAGTTAAAGAAAGTAACTAAGTTTGAAGTCACTAGTAATGGACATAAGATTGAAAATAAAAAGGAAGTTAAATATTTAGGCGCCACATTGGATAACTGCTTATCAGGAGAAAGTACAGTGAAAAATATTTTCTCGAAAGTTAACAGTAGGCTTAGGTTTCTATACAGAAATAAAAATAGTTTGAACACCGACTCCCGCAAGTTACTTTGCTCTTCTTTAATACAGTGTCACATGGACTATGCGTGCTCTTCTTGGTATGAAGGCTTAACCAAACAGCTTAAATGTAAATTACAAGTAGCTCAGAATAAAGTAGTACGATTTATTAAAGACTACAAACCTAGGCACCACCTAACTCCAGATGACTTTTCTGAATCTGGACTACTTAACTTAGATAGTAGAGTTAAGCAGCTACGCCTTAACCATGTGCATAAAGTGTATAATGGTAAATGTCCCAATTACCTAAAACAAAAATTCAACAGAGTACGCGATACACACTCTTACAGTACCAGAGCTAGTGCTTCAAACTTCTACCTCCCGAATTGTAAATCCTTTGAATCTGATACTTTCTTTTTTAACGGCATAAAAAATTGGAACGCTCTGCCTAATGAAATTAAAAACCTAAATAATCAACATTCTTTTAAATCTGCAGTTAAATCTCACCTCCATGTGCAATGTAAAAATAGGTACAATAGTCCTACAGTAAGTTATTAGTTTATTAATTATTTACTATTTATACTGTAATTACGTTTTATAATAAATTGTTCTGTACATTACATCTTTATCGTTGAGTCGGGCATTGTCACGCTCTCGGTAAAGTTGTACATGTACATAGTGTAATTACGTTTTATATTGGTTTTAGGTTAGCGTAGTGTAATATTGTATTTGTAACCAAGTAACATAAAGGACCCCCTTGGAAATAAGCTGCAAAGCTTTAGGGGTAATCCTATATGTTATGTTGGACAATACCTTTATACCGGTACATTGTTTGGTGTATTTGTTATTGTTTTTACATAATGTATAAATAAATCTATCTATCTATCTATCTATCTATCTATCTATATGGAGTCCATCATACAGCAGTTAGAACCAGTACTCCTATATGGAGTCTATCATACAGCAGTTAGAACCAGTACTCCTATATGGAGTCCATCAATCATAAGTTAGAACCAGTACTCCTTTATGGAGTCCATCATACAGTAATTAGAACCAGTACTCCTCAATCAGCAGTTAGAACCAGTACTCCTTTATGGAGTCCATCAATCAGAAGTTAGAACCAGTACTCCTATATGGAGTCCATCATACAGCAGTTAGAACCAGTACTCCTATATGGAGTCCATTATACAGCAGTTAGAATCAGTACTCCTATATGGAGTTCATCAATCAGCAGTTAGAACCAGTACTCCTATATGGAGTCTATCAATCAGAAGTTAGAACCAGTACTCCTTTATGGAGTCCATCATACAGTAATTAGAACCAGTACTCCTATATGGAGTCCATCAATCAGAAGTTAGAACCAGTACTCCTATATGGAGTCCATCAATCAGAATCAGAAGTTAGAACCAGTACTCATATATGGAGTCCATCATACAGCAGTTAGAACAAGTACTCCTATATGGAGTCCATCATACAGCAGTTAGAACCAGTACTCCTATATGGAGTCCATCATACAGCAGTTAGAACCAGTACTCCTATATGGAGTCCATCATACAGCAGTTAGAACCAGTACTCCTATATGGAGCATTAATCAGCAGATAGAACCAGGAACCAGTACTCCTATATGGATTCCATCATACAGCAGTTAGAACCAGTACTCCTATATGGAGTCCATCAATCAGAAGTTAGAACCAGTACTCCTATATGGATTCCATCAATCAGCAGTTAGAACCAGTACTCCTATATGGAGTCCATCATACAGCAGTTAGAACCAGTACTCCTATATGGAGTCCATCATACGGCAGTTAGAACCAGTACTCCTATATGGAGTCCATCATACAGCAGTTAGAACCAGTACTCCTATATGGAGTCCATCATACAGCAGTTAGAACCAGTACTCCTATATGGAGTCCATCATACGGCAGTTAGAACCAGTACTCCTATATGGAGTCCATCATACAGCAGTTAGAACTCCTATATGGAGTCCATCATACAGCAGTTAGAACCAGTACTCCTATATGGAGTCCATCATACAGCAGTTAGACCCAGTACACCTATATGGAGTCCATCAATCATAAGTTAGAACCAGTACTCCTATATGGAGTCCATCATACAGCAGTTAGAACCAGTACTCCTATATGGAGTCCATCATACAGAAGTTAGAACCAGTACTCCTATATGGAGTCCATCATACAGCAGTTAGAACCAGTACTCCTATATGGAGTCCATCATACAGCAGTTAGAATCAGTACTCCTATATGGAGTCCATCATACAGCCTATATGGAGTCCATCAATCAGAAGTTAGAACCAGTACTCCTATATGGATTCCATCAATCAGCAGTTAGAACCAGTACTCCTATATGGAGTCCATCATACAGCAGTTAGAACCAGTACTCCTATATGGATTCCATCATACGGCAGTTAGAACCAGTACTCCTATATGGAGTCCATCATACGGCAGTTAGAACCAGTACTCCTATATGGAGTCCATCATACAGCAGTTAGAACTCCTATATGGAGTCCATCATACAGCAGTTAGAACCAGTACTCCTATATGGAGTCCATCATACAGCAGTTAGACCCAGTACACCTATATGGAGTCCATCAATCATAAGTTAGAACCAGTACTCCTATATGGAGTCCATCATACAGCAGTTAGAACCAGTACTCCTATATGGAGTCCATCATACAGCAGTTAGAACCAGTACTCCTATATGGAGTCCATCATACAGCAGTTAGAACCAATACTCCTATATGGAGTCCATCATACAGCAGTTAGAACCAGTACTCCTATATGGAGTCCATCATACAGCCTATATGGAGTCCATCAATCAGAAGTTAGAACCAGTACTCCTATATGGAGTCCATCAATCAGAATCAGAAGTTAGAACCAGTACTCCTATATGGAGTCCATCATACAGCAGTTAGAACCAGTACTCCTATATGGAGTCCATCAATCATAAGTTAGAACCAGTACTCCTATATGGAGTCCATCATACAGCAGTTAGAACCAGTACTCATATATGGAGTCCATCATACAGAAGTTAGAACCAGTACTCCTATATGGAGTCCATCATACAAAAGTTAGAACCAGTACTCCTATATGGAGTCCATCATACAGCAGTTAGAACCAGTACTCCTATATGGAGTCTATCAATCAGAAGTTAGAACCAGTACTCCTTTATGGAGTCCATCATACAGTAATTAGAACCAGTACTCCTCAATCAGCAGTTAGAACCAGTACTCCTTTATGGAGTCCATCAATCAGAAGTTAGAACCAGTACTCCTATATGGAGTCCATCAATCAGAAGTTAGAACCAGTACTCCTATATGGAGTCCATCAATCAGAAGTTAGAACCAGTACTCCTATATGGAGTCCATCATACAGCAGTTAGAACCAGTACTCCTATATGGAGTCCATCAATCAGAATCAGAAGTTAGAACCAGTACTCCTATATGGAGTCCATCATACAGCAGTTAGAACAAGTACTCCTATATGGAGTCCATCATACAGCATGTAAGCGCGTATTATTTACGTTATACTGTTTCGGGATAACATTATTGATGGCAGTTTAATCTAATTAGTATATTTACGTAAGTTATCAAAATAGTTAATGTTATTAACCAAGTTTACAGTCTAACTTACTTTGTGGCTCGCCCCATAGGCAGGATCGTTATCTGCTTGCATTATTATACTGTATGTAGCCCATTGTATTATTGCAAATAGAACATATCATGTTCATTTACTAGACGTAAGATGGCGTATTGCTAGCTGATATATATAGGCATGACACAGCAGTGTTAGAACCATTATTACTACTATTATTATCATTGTTATCTGATATCTGACTTCCGGTGGCAGTGTGACATTCAGTATTTTGATGGTACCGGTAGCGGTAATATGAATCCGTCAATGTATATGGAGTAGCCGGGCCTATTTCGGGCTGTTGGCCGGTTCAGTCTGGGATGTGATAGGGCTAGTTTGCGCTAGGGTTTCACGGGATTATTTATATTGTGGGGGGCTTATTTTATATGGTACGGTATCAAAATTAAAAATACTATAATGTTCAATGTATTGTGGTAATTATTGTGATACGTAACAAAGCCCCACAGTTTTATTTAGTGCTATTGCAAATGATATTGCTAATGTTATTGCTATTGCTATAAATTACTATAAATTGCTGTACATCGTTTTATATTCGAGTAATAATTTCGTAATTGCATTTCAGTATTTGATTGACATGACATATTAAACGTAAAATAAATAAGAAAGTTTTGTATGAAACTTGAGCATTTCAAAAGCATCTAACTCTCAATTAAAAGAGGGGAAAAACAAGGGGTTTTTATTCGATGTCCATGTGACGCCTTAACGCGCTCACATTTTCTAAATAAAACTTGTTCGGGTTGCCAGTTCTGTTCTTTTCTGGGTTCTAGGATTGGGCAATTAATCGCGTGTGCGTGTGTTGCTCCTCTCGTCTGTAGCCCGCATGTCTGCATGTTGCATGAACCTGTAATGACTGCGATGGGGTGTGTTGTGCGCGTTACATTGCTGCTGTTCTGTTCTCCTGTTACAGCTGTACTGTAGGCGAATGAATATATTAGGATTAGGCTGTAGGGAGTAGCAGTTTGTACCAGTAGGAATTACGGCAACCGGTATTCTGGTATTGAATAGAATACCGGTATCCATGTTTGAAAATCAGTCTGACTGTATGACAGTATGAGTATTGGGTAGCATAGGCTACTACTGTAGGTGTAGGCTACTACATATACCATGCTGCTGTGTTATATCTGTCTTCATGTCGGTGTGTTTATCTGCCAGTGTTGTGTGCGTGTTATGGCTGTCTGGTTGTATGGTCTGTAAGTCTGTGGCACGGGGGAAGGGGGGGGGGGGGGGGGGGGGGTCGCGGGGATACCGTAGGGTGTGCATGTGATGTATGTATGTGCATGTGTAGTGTAGAGTAGTAGGCTAAGTATCATGTATCAAGTACTGAAGTAGGCTTTATCAATTATGGCATGACAGTATAGCTTGATAACCAGGCAAATCTGCAGCTGTATGATTGTATGAATATATGGCTGTATGGAGTATGATTGTAGTTTGTGTTCCTCAGTGTAAATTAGTTGTGGGATCCAGTTTGTGGATTTAACCGGTAATCCAGATCGTGGCCTGCAAACACACCGTGGAATATCGTGTTTGGAGATTCTGTTCTAAGGAAGCATGGTAGAGGCGATTTCTACACAAATTATCGATCCTGTTTGATGCCCCTTGGATGGACCTCGGCTGCTTACCTACTGTTACAAATTTCAGCTTAGTATAAAAATAATAGCCACCAGTCAGTCATTCAGAATCCAAGGGTTTGTATAACTGTACATAATTTTGACAGTAATACTCTGACACTTGCAATAAATTGACATACGGAATCGGCAGACGCACATGCCTTTATGGAGTGATGTATCCTGTAGCCTGACACTCTCCACTCTCAGGTAAGGGTATTTCAGTATTTCAGCATTTAGTTTATTTACATATATACAGATATATATATATGTACCATGTATGAACCACAACATACATGCTGCGTTATTAATGGTTCGTAACTAGCCATACGTCTGTAATCCTAAGACACCGAGCTGTGTCTTCAGCCTGATTTGCTATTATAAACTAAAGCATAATTTTAATTTTAACGATTGTATTTTGCCGCATTTATTTTATGCGCATGACATTCAGAATTATTTTATTACTGTATGAATTGAATATTTTCGTAAAAGGCAGAAATAAGCCTAAAACACATAGGCCTACCACCTAGGCCGTTAATACTGTAATACTTGGGTTATTTATCCTGTTGAGACAGACAACAATATCAGGCATATTAATCGTGCCAGTGAATCAGCTGCATGTATACCATTACATGCCATTGTATCAGGCCTATTCGTGTAGGCCCACTGACTCTAACATTTTGATAGCTAGTTCTTCTGAATGTACCAAACCCATATGCTGTTTCAGTATATATATATATAATATATACCGGTATTATTATAGGCATTAGGTCTACATTCTGCATTAGTACATTCTTACTTTCTACTGTTCTAGTAACAGTAACAAACTGAAAATATTACTAGCTAAACAGAACATTAAATTACATTTGATTTAAACATTATATTTACCAGTATCTCACCATACAGCCATGGGCAACATTATATATATTAATATTATATAGGTCTATAAAATACTGTGATCTGAGTACCGGTAGACATTTATTTTATGTCTTATTAATACATAATAAATTAGTAAATTGTCTATAATATAATACACTCTGTTACATAATCGAGTATGTCTAATATACAACAACCTCGCCAAACAACAGCCAATAGTACTGCTTTATCTTCTTCCAGTAACAGCCCTATTAACACTGTGGTTGTGGTAGGCGGAGACTCTTCTGCCATTAGCGATACCAGTACACATAATGTACATCAATCAACAGAGAATAACAATGTGGCACTGCCTCCTATTGCACATACCACTGGTGATGATGCTATTTTACAAGGCAATACGCAGATAAATATTAATCAGCCTACTCAGACAAATACTTTACAACATGGCGGAGAAATTGTTGGTTCTATGCATACTGTTAATAGTGTACCAAAGCAATATTTGAGCACCATAACATCAACACGAGTGGATCCTGAGCCATCACGTCCTACTCGGAATCCCTCATCCGCAGCCATGCAACCTGCTGGTTCTGCCACCTCTGGCATTGTACGTAATTACTATGATGATGGTAAGAACCCCTATAGGCAAGCCAATGGTTCACGTAGTAGTTTTAAGAAACTATCACAGCAACTGATCACGCAGTGGGCTAAGGAAACTAGTCGAGTTGTACGAAATGAAATTCTTGGGAAATATATACAACGTTATACTGAGACAAGACAAAATTGTACACTGTTTCTAGACAAGGCAAAATATTTATCAGATAGTCAATCTTACAACCGTATTATTGAAGTTATCACACTGTTGGAAGCTGATTATGTAAAGGATCTGGATATATTGAAATTTTACCATACCGACCAAGAAATAACTCAGTTTACAGTGACCCCAGATGATTCAGTTTCACAGGTACCATTACAACCTGTACATCATGTATCTAATGTGTCCTGTGTGTCATCCACACTACAAGAAGCTGAACAAGTGCAGAATGAATTTTCATCTTATCAGGATCGAAGACAAACCGAATTGAATGACAAATTAGTTAACCTTGCTGACCTGCAGAGTCACCTAAGTCGGGTTAGAGAAGAGCAGCGTCGAAGTTTGCAATGTAAAATAGAAGAGCTACAAAAGGATGAACAAGATGATAGAAACCACTTTAAAACTCTTGAAAATGTAACCAAATTCAAGGCACTTGCAGAAATACATGACCAAGCAACTAAATGTGATGCACAGTTGAAAGAAATATCTGATAGAGCGAGTCAACCAAGTAAGGTAGACAAATTAATCCACAGACATCACATTGAATCAGCTGCAGCTTCGAAAGCTATCCAAAGTAAATT
>JAUCBJ010007845.1:0-33468 GCA_032718475.1 Nemertoderma westbladi
CTACAATATACAATAGATCACAATCGAAATAATACTAAATGTACTTGTACAGCAGTACCGGTACCGGTGATGACAGTTAGGCCTACTGACCTACAGAAGCACCGGTTCAGTTTTACCAGTCACTACGGTATTTTGCAACCCTATTGCCTACTGCAATAAGATTATAACTGTTACTGTTCGCGCTTTTGAAGACCTTTAGCAGTTTAACCTGCCAAAATTTATATGTCTTTTAGTTAATTAACACACCTTTAGCATACGACAATATTTTATGCTAATAAACAAAACATTAGCCGAAGCCAGCCCATGCGCGATCATTCACCCGATGGATCTACACCCGGGAGGCTGAATTCGGATGCTTAGATTTTATTATTGCAGTATAAGGTTGCAGTGTAAGCCTACTGTATTATTCGATTGATCGCTAATATGTAATTTCTGACAGATATTATTAACTTTCGGGAAATATTAACAGTTCCTTTAGGACGTGGCGCTCTATCTATTTAAACAGAGCTAGGACTTATACTAAACGCAACGATAAGGCTTATGATTAAAGTATAAGTCGCATTCTTTAGGAAATGCTTTGTTACCAGTCACATCACACTCACAATTATGCACACTATTCTGCCGACCGTCAGTATATTTGATCACACATAAAGAGAATAGCAATTGACTCAGGTAGTGTCTACTAAATAACATTAGATTCAATACACACCACATTGATATAAATCGCAATTGTTATATATAGCCCGCCTCTCTAACCTGTAGTGTATCAAGAAAATTGGGAATTTTGGGTGATTTATCCGTATTCTCCAAAGAGCAATATTTCCATCAACAAATAGATACAATTAATAACTGACGGTAAATAGCAGTACAAACAATATGATTAGTGCAGTTAAATTAAGTGAGGTAACACCGCCGGTAACAGTTATACTTTCTATAATCTAAGCAGTTTTACTAGAGTTCTTAGAGCCGGTGTTTCTGGCTTAGACAGCAATAACAACAAAGTATCAAGTAAAAACAGTAAGACTGAACACTCTCCTTATGATCGGCCGAAAAGCTACACGTCGACAGGAAAAATCGCTCTGATTGGCTCAAGCCAAACAAAGAACCATGCATCCACTGGCTGTTTCCATGTCAGCAACCAGCTGTTAGATGTCGTAATATGAATCATCACGGCTAAGCTGTGAAAGGTAGTTGGTGCATTGCAGGTTTTTTGCCTTACCATGTCCGCCAAAACACGTATATAGCAGAATGACTTTTATGTCCGTTAAAACACCTGTAACGGTACCTTGCGGGCGAGGGGAATATATATACAGTTAGAGAACCTTTTTAGAGTATTCCAGCGCCTGGGGGGAAACTGGATTGCGAAGCAAAAGGGGCCAGTTATATCCCACAGAAGCTTTTACAAATGGCGTAGGCCAGTTGAATGGCTTAGGCCAGTTGAATGGCTTAGGCCAGTTGAATGGCTTAGGCCAATTGAATGGCTTAGGCCAGTTGAATGGCTTAGGCCAATTGAATGGCTTAGGCCAGTTGAATGGCTTAGGCTATGATCTGTTGCAATGGCTTGGTGAGGAGATTAAGCTAGTGGCATGCGGCAGACGTTGCCTCACAGACTGTGAAACAAGGTGGGCGACAATCAAATTACTGTAGAATGTGCTGCCATAAAATATGGAAAATGAATGAATGCCGTCTGTACTTGGTGGGGCTTCCGACTTTTACAGTCGTGACTCATCACCAACCGCTGGTTCGCATATTCAATGACTTTACGTAGATCAAGTCGAGAACTCAAAGATCCAGCGAATAAAGAATGATTTACAATCCCGATATGAGTTCCGTTTGGAGTGGAAACCAGGGAAATCCCGTAGGAGAGCCGATGGACTGAGCAGAAAACCCATAGACGACCATGACTCTCAGGAAAAATATGACTCTGAGACTACTCATAGGCTTACTTCAGTAATTGCTGAACTAGGTGTTAACGCAGAGGAGAAACCAATGCCAATATGGATGACCCATTTATAAAGGACCTCAGGCAAATTGCGCTCGCTTCCTAAGCCTATACAGAACGCTTGTATGGGTATACATATGTAAATGAATGAGCTTGGGATCCTTCATCCAAACAAGTCACGCTTTGCTGCGGCATTTCGGAGACCTCGATGTCCCTATTATACTGCGAACGTATGGAGGACCCCAATTCGACTCTCACTATTCTAAAACATTCGTCAACCACTGGGGAGTAAACTGGGGTCAAGTACGCCCCATTACCCCACCAGCAATGGCCACACAGAGGCATCAGAAAGGCTCTGCATATTAAATGTAAACAACCGGACATAAACTCAGAGGAATTTAATGAAGGTTTGATGGAAATCCGAAATTCACCTAGTTCGAAATTCGAGAGCTAATATCATTTCTCAAAGTGAAATCGATTTTGGGCGTCTCCTCCGTACGCGACTAGCTGCTCACCATTATAAATTTTCCCAAGTCCAGGCAAGATACAGCCGACTAAGCGTCTGCAAACACTCGTCAGAAATCGGAGCAATACTACAACCAAATCAGCACACGATCTTCAACCCATTAAGATCGGAACATGACCTACTATAGATATATAGTATATAGTATAGTATATACTATATACTACTTGTTTATGCTCCGATCATGACATACTATAGATAGATCTATAGTAGGTCATGATCGGAGCATAAACAAGGATTCAGGACCCAAAATCAAAGCGCTGGACTCAAATTGGAACCGTAGTTGGGGTAGGAAGAAATCGTGACTATAGGGTGAAGTTGCCTTCTGTGCCCACGTCCTGGCCGCTACCTACGGACGTACATGTCACGCCATCACCGACACGGAACTCATCATGTCTGCTTCTGAGACCAACAAGTACAACCATGGGACTGAAAACTTTGAAACTGAAAGTAATTAAGCTCTTCTTAGACATAGCTACCGCTTCAGGGAGAAACACGTTAAATTATCAAACTTTATCACGACTTCAAAGTAACAAACTTAATATAGTTGAAAGAAACTTTTGAAGTAATAAAAAGTTCTTTTGAAGTACAAAAATGGGAGTTATGATGGCCCTATTAAAATACTGTACTTAATATACGGTAAGGAATCAGGATGATGGGATACAGTACTGCTTATGGTGATACTGCTACCAGTTATGGTGATGGGCAGAGAGTGATAGGCCCCGGAGGCCTATACTTCTGCACTTGTACTGCTTCCATACGTACTGTATATAATATATACTAAATATTATATATTGGTTGTCTTTATTATATTAATCATTTATATGGTGCCACACACACTAAGTTCATAACAATATTTAGTTTATATTTTACTTGTGTATTATTGACCGGACCCTTATTACCACAATTAAGTAACCTGCATCAAATCTTGTAACATGTGTTAACTTTCGTATATTGCTTTGGATCCCCCAACACGCCTCTGTAACCTGCTCCTTTAAATGGCAATGGGTCCAGGACAATAGATCCGGTCAACGGGTCCGGTCAACTGAGCAATAGGTCCGGTGAGTAGCCTTTGCCGACATTGTCAGGCAGACAAACGATATGACCTAACCGGCTAGCGCGACTTGAAATTTTGGTGCTGTGTGACGGGATCCAAGAAGGATCCTGTTTGCGCTTTTAAGACTTTTGACAGTTTAACCTGCCAAATTGGGATGTCTTTTAGATGATAGATAGTCTTTAGCCTATGACGAGTATTTGATACACTACATTAGCCGAAGCCAGTCTATGCGCAACCATTCACACGCTGGATATACCCGGGAGACTGGATTCGGAAGCTTAACTTGATTGAGGTGTAAGCCTACTGTATTATTCGACTGATCGTAATATATAATCTCTGACAAATATTATTCACTTTCGGGAAATATTAACAGTTCCTTTAGGACGTGGCGCTCTAAATATGTAAACAGAGTTATGACTTAAACTAGACACAACGAACTGGCTATAGATTCACGTATATGGCGCATTCTTTAGGAAATGCTTTGTTATCAGTTACAATCATACACAATGCTGCACAATACTGCACACTAATCTGCCGACCTTCACTAATTTTAGTCACATATAAAGAGAGCAACAGACAATCTATGTCGGGCCTATGAAATAGCATTAGATTCACTTCAAACCACTTAATGTAAGTCGCAATCGTTATATGTATCCGGTCTCTCTAACCTTTAGTATATCAAGAAGATTGGGGTGTCTGATTTTTGATCAGTATTCCGATATAATATTTATTCAACAAATATAATGAATAACCGACAGCAAAGCAGTAATGTTAAGTAAGATATGTATGATATGTTAAGGTAAGAGTTGAGTTGTTTTGGTTTGATAACAGATATACGTTCTATAATTAAGCCTACTAATGTTAAGCTAAAGACTGAAACACGGAGGTGCCAAAAGCCGGTGTTCTTAGGCTCTGGGCAAAAACATATACACTGAATTCATGAGTTTCTGTATCCAACCTCCAACACAGAGTCAAAAAACGCTCTGATTGGTCGACCGAACAAAGAGAGAACAAAGAACAAAGAAATGTTCGACGTGGCAATATCAGCTGTTAGCCGTCGTCATGGTAGCCACACTGTTTTCAAGAGTATCCGGCTTATTGCGTCACAAAATTGCGGATTATGTCCGCTAAAGTACACCTACAGAAGAAATTACTCTTATGTCCTCTAAAACACCAGTACAGTAAGGACACGGCCTTTTTATGCCCAGTAAACCAACTACAGAGTACTTTACGGGGAAAATAACCGGCTAGTTACGCAAAAGCCTTTACACCGCTCCCAGAAAATGGGATTTAAGTCTATAAAATATAACAAATCACAGTTTCTAAAATATAAAAATACTCTAAACAGTTAGTCTTTCTTACGCGGACGGCGTTTACGCAGTTTTTTGAGGCTAGCAAGAGTCCTTTTCTCTTTGGGGCGAGCCACTTTACTAGGAGGGCTGTAACTCCTGGGTAAAGGGTGCAATATGATTGCATCAGAAGGTGTAGGATTATGGTCGGGGTGTCCACCGTTTCGATATGCTTCTCCTCGAGCTGATTTTCCTCCGCTCGTAGCTGGATACGTTCATCCAAAAACTCTCGCAGAGAATAGGATCGTCCAAGTTCGATAACTTCTTAGAGATTCTGGATTTCCCGATCAAACTGAGATATAGTTACTTTGTTGACCGCTTGGACTTGCTAGTGCAATTTACGTTTATCTGAACAAGCGTAAGTTCTTTTTCTGATCTTTGTAGAATAGCGTCTAACTCATTTGGTACAACGCTCTCCGCCACTTTGGTGACAGGTTATATCGTGTTAAGCCGGGACGATGGTAAGGGTTAAACGGCGATATTAAATGTCCGCGTCCCAATCCGGCTAGGTAGGATGGGCTAATATCTAGGAAGCCCACAACCGGGTGCCACCGACTAATTGTTCAGGTAACACTAGATCTTTGAGCAGTGAGTACAGCTCGGGAGGATCCGTCATACTAATAGGATCAAGAGTCTGAGGTCTCACTAGGGAATGAGGAGGTCTGATCGAGTATTCCGAAACTCTGATCATTGGTTTATTTAAGGATCATCTGAGTCGAACGAGCGTAGGTGATACATCGAACAAGTTTCGCTCGAAACTCCCATAAATATAGCGAGTAAAACCGTGTTTAAAGCAACGTCTCCGCGGATGTTTGTGTCTTTCTGTTTGTTGGGTGGGTCTTGGGCATTCATCGCAATAATACCAAAAACGCACGTCTGGTAGGGGAAACGCGAGCAATCTTTCTCCAGCTTACAATATTCCTCCATCTGCTTGAAGCTATCCGGTACAACAGGTAGCGGTTGATCGGCGGTAAGATACATCATAGTGGAATAGAGCCGTTTGAGTTCTACCATGCGGTCATGATGTATACCTTGAGGATACCGAGTTTCTAGATTCTGTTGACTGGTAATATCGAGATAGGTTTCTCTTAAAATTACAGGTATTTGGTGAAGTTGCTGCGTTTATCCGGCTCTTCAACATCTTCACTTTCGAGTCGGTTTCGAATAGAATTTTCGTGTTCGAGTCTCAGTTTATCATTCCGCTTCCGCTGGGTATGATATTTAAATAAAACCATTTCCCTTTTCGGTGTCTATATCGTCCGTATCATGTAGGTCGATAGGATGACCAGTAGTTAAGAAGTCCACATACGTATCATTACGATGTGTATAGCGAGCGGTGAATTTCCTATAGTCCAACTCACGCGTGAGCTGCTCTTGGGACATTGGCGGTTCGATATAACGACCATCGTCCTCCGCAGCAGTTGGACCAGCGTCGCCGCGTATCAAGCTATCAACAAACGCTTGTAAAGGTAGAGTATATCGCTCCCTGATACCAAGATCATCTTCTATCAACTCAATCATATCTGCTATATAAGTTTATCCATATTATAATGAGTTTATATTTAGGCGAGCGGGCGTCGCTGCCTACCCCTCTCTGCCCCCGGACAGTGCGAGATCCTCAGCACTGGTGTACTTTCGCCGATGTGCCTATCGCCAACGTCGTAGCTGCACAACGACTACAACGACCAGCACGAGCCACTCCACCGTCCGTCCCAAAGGCTTAGATATACTTCAGGTTCTTACTGGAGAGTTAGGGTTACTTTCACAATTGCGACTCGCTACTGTAAACACACCTTAGTAGTAACATTCACCTACAAACGCACAAATTCCACATAACTGTCACAAATTGTACACGTTCTATCACACATTCGGGTCATTTGTCCGTTAGTCAAGTGCTTTCCAGAATGTCACGGTGTTATTATGTATCCTTGGATACTAGCGGTGTGCTATTTATTCCGTATGCTATTCAATGTGGCAAGCCTTCTATTGTTCTTTTAACTCACTTCTAATTCTAGCGTGGTTGTTGCCATGGTGACATTATGGAAAGCTAGCAGTAGAATTAGGGTAATTCTCATGCATACAGATCTGGGATGCTATTTAATAGTAATTCTTTAATTGTCAATATCCTCTCTATATATGATTTTATGAATTTTATCGGCTATTGACTATATATTGGAGATTCTCGCACACAAATACACTTAATAGAGTGAATCTCCGCTCCCATGATCTATTAATTAATGGAATTTTGGGAATGTTATAAATTGTATAAAATGACAATTTATTAAATTCATTGAAATATATGAATTTAAATTTATTCCCGTAAATTTTATTATTTAATGTTAAATAGACGTAATTTTATTCCAGAACGTGTCTGGGGACTGGGATCCTTGATTCTAGGAATTTTGTCCTTTTAAGAGTATCGGTAAGTGCTACGATATCTTAATCGACTAGAATGTTAAAGGATCTAAAATTTGACAGATTTTGTAAATATTAATAATTAATATTTAGGATGGGCACCAGTTTATTCCAGAACTTGTCTGGGGACGTTAACCACTGATTCTAGAATTTTGTCTTTCAAGTATATCGGTGGGTGCCGCGATATCTTAATCGACTAGGATTGCAGATGGTCAAAGGGTTTAACAGATTTATTTTGCGTTATACGCTACTGTTAAAGGGAAATCACGCTACTATATGTATTATTTAATATACGGTATGAGAGCAATATCGCACGAAGCAATGTCAGTGTGAAGAGGCAAGTCGTTTCCAAGGTCTACCCAGAGCTTGGTTTAGCCTAGACACGAGGATCTGAACTTTGCATTCCTAATACTCTGCCTACCAATAATACTTGAATATAGTAGTGGCTTTATTGTACTTTAATAAGTACGGACATTTCATCTTACTATAGTTACGTATTCGTAATGTAATACGGGCAGCAAGGAAAGAGAAAAAGAATTGTTTCTCGCCATCGCACTAAATATATAATATAAGTAATTACGTAATAAACGCGAATATATTGCACTAATCTACTAAATAATCGCTAAAATAACATGCTACTAAATAAAATTAAATAAAACGATTATAATAAAATTACATAATAATACATACATAAATATAAAATAATAAGAATATAAAATAATATGGTCACACGCCCACTCCATATGCTACTAAGCTGGGGAGTCCCTAGATGTTTGTTGGATTAGGGAGGTGGTCGTGGGAAGAGTATCTTGTCTCCCATAGTTTCCGGAGAGTTCTCTGTCTCTTTCCAGTAAACATAAGCGACCAACTGGGCGATTGAGCTGCTGCGTCTCGAAGACAATTCCCGGTTTCTTGAAGTTACGTCGCATGACGACGAGTTCTACCGATCGCACCAAACCATCATCAGAGATGTGAGTCTCGATGATACGACCTGTCTGCCACCGCTTACGTGGAAGATCTACATCCACAATAAGAACCATGTCTCCAGCGCTGACGTTTTCTAGCTGCGCAAACCACTTAGTGCGAAGTTGTAGCGTGGGCAGATAATGTTTTTCAAAATGATCAGCGAAACGACGGGATAACAACTGCATGAGTTGCCAAGTTTGCCGGCAGTATTCGTCTCCGTCTGTGATTTCCGATTGTGGGAGCATGGCTACAGGTTTCTTTAGTAGGAAATGCGCGGGTGTTAGCGCTTCCAGGGAATCGGGACTCGATGAGACTGGCATAAGCGGTCTCTCGTTGAGATAGGCGGCGATTTCCTCCATTAACGTCCGCAAAAGTTCGTCGGTGAGATACGCGCGGCAAGGCACTATAAAGTGAAATGCTGTCTTCACACTTCTTATTAATCTCTCCCAACTTCCTCCCCACCAAGGGGCGTCGGCGGCGTTGAAGGTCCAGCTAGACGCTGTTACTCGTAGCTGATCGTCCACCTGTCTTTGGTTCCAGTCCTTGACGTAAGCTTTGATTTCATTGTTGGCACCAATGAAGTTTGTTCCCTTATCAGATCTCATCGTGTTACTAGTGCCAAAGCGAGCGATCTGTCGTCGTAAGCTTAATAGAAAGCTGTTGGTAGATAAATCGTTCACCATGTCGAGATGGATAGCTCTACAAGTCATACAAACAAAGATGACACACCATCTCTTGACTATAGTCCTAGCACGATATACTTCAATAGGGCCAAATAAATCCACACTGGTATTAGTAAAGGGTGGTTCATAGAAGCTTACTCGTTCCCTAGGTAATTCTGCCTCTCGCTGTGTTAAAGGCCTACTGAATGCTTTCCTACAGGGTATACAGTTCCTAAGAACTTGGTTCAGAGCTCTACGGGGTTTATAAAAATAATAGCGAGTTCGAATTTCGCTAAGAACTCGTTCCCTAACAGCATGATAAAGTTTGCTGTGAACGTCTACAATCATCTTGACTTGTATTTCAAGATTTCTAATGAGTATGGGAAACTTAGTGTCAAAGGATAGTGGAGCATTCGTTAATCTTCCTCCAACACGTATCAACCCATCTATCATTGTACTAGAGAAACGATCCCTTAAGCGCATCTGTGGATTTCTCAACAACAGGAAATACTTATCGGAATCCTCATAGCATTGCAGGAGTCTCAGCATCTGCTTGTTGGTTTCGTCATGCTCCTGATAACTGATCTTCTCCTTCAGAAACCTGTCGGGTATCTTATATTTGGGAAGATCTTTAATAACATGGACCTGCACTGATGTTATTGGAGAGGTATCACCTTTGGCCTTCATCCCGGAGTAGTGATGGTGAAAACATCTCTTTAAATATGTAACGGCCTTACAGAGCCGATTCCAGGAACTGTAGTGATGTATCGCTCTCTGCAGAAGAGGTGAGAGTCCTTGCGAGACATCTGGTATTCCAGATTTCCAATCCTTCTCACGGATTTCCACAACACGTTTATTGGTGGCTGTGGGTTTCTTATCCAAAACGTCGTCTCCGGAAATATGTAGTACAGACAGATCTACCATGGGTTTGAATAACTTCGATTTACTCGCCCGAGTTTTAGGTTTGACTTTCTCCGCTCCCTTGGCCTGTCTAATCTCTGCTGTAGTAAGATGAGGAGGCCATTCTTCTTCTTCTTTGTAGAGGAAGTCGGGTCCACCTAACCAGTCTGGAGTGTCTACCAGTTCTTGTGGAGTTGCTCCCCTGGAAGCGATGTCTGCTGGATTAATCGTTCCGGGGCAATGTCTCCATTGATCCATCGTTGTGCGACTGAGTATAATGGCTACTCTGTTGGTAACGAAGACGCTGAACTGACAGACTTCATTGGTTATATACTCCAACACGAGTAAAGCGTCGGTCCAATAGACAGTTTTCTCCAGTGGATAGTCGATCTGTTCTGTTACATTCCGGCCGATGGCTGTAGCGTATAGAGCCGCTTTTAACTCCGCTCGAGGAACTTTCAACTTGTTGTTTATCAATGCCTTAGAGGTAACCAAGGCGACTTTGATTCCGTCCGGAGTTTCCACCCTTAGGTAGGCTACTATACCTATTCCCATATCGCTGGCGTCTCCAAACACATGGAGTTGATAGGAATACGTAGGGAGAACATGACCAAAATATGAACGGGAAATTATAAAGTTCTCGATGGCTGGTAGAGAATCTTCCCATTTCATCCACTTCTTTAACAATTCTCCCTTAAGTGGATCGTCCCATGAGTGGTTTTCAAGCCACATTTGTTGTACTAAACTCCGAGCAATCAATATAACTGGGCTAATAAATCCCAATGGATCGAAATAAGTGCTCAGGATACTTAAACAAATCCGTTTAGTCCGAACTGGATTATCTCGCTGTTTTAGTTGGAAAAACAGGATATCTCTTTCAGTGTCCCATTTCAAACCAAGAGTCTTAGTTTCTGGGAGATCATCCTTTATTAGATTCAGGTCTTTTGCTCCTCGATCTTCTACCGGGATCGACTCCAGAAACTCACGGGAGTTGCTGGTGAATTTAGTTAATCGAAATCCACCTCTTTTTAAGCACTCTACCGTTCCTTTAGCGACCTCAATGGCTTCTTCGACTGATGGAAGGGACTTTAGATTATCGTCCATGTAGATGTCTCGTTTGATATTGTCGATCACCTCTTTAGAGAAGGCGTCTCGGTTGTCATCCGCGGTGGTGCGCACCACGGAACAGGCGTTTGAAGGGCTCGAGATTATCCCAAAAGCTTGGATGGTCATCCAGTACTCCACCGGTTTCTGGTTGAGGTCTCCTTCAGGCCACCACAGAAATCGTAGGCTATCTCGATCCCTATCCAGCACTTTGACTTGTAAGAACATGCCTTCTATATCTGAGGCGAAAGCAATTGAATATTGTCTTAATCTTAAAAGTATTCCCAACAATGATTGGAGTAAGTTGGGTCTGGGTAACAATTCGGAATTAAGGGATTGGCCCATATAGAGGGCGGAGCCGTCAAACACCACTCGTACTTCATGGGGTTTACCGGGTTTGGGAACGTAATGGTGAGTTAAATAATACGTTCTCTCAGTTATAGGTGTTTCTTCCGGTACTAGCTCCGCATATCCCTTGCTAATAAACTTCTTCAACTGCGTTTGATACATTTCTTTAGCTGAAGAATTTGCCGTAAGGCATCGATGTAGTTGAGCAATTCTTTTCTCCGCCAAGGGTCTGTTGTTTACGAACTTTGGTTCTCGCTTTCGGAAAGGTAGACCGATCTCATATCTACCTTGATCTTTAAGAAAACGTATAGTTGTCGCTTGGATCTGCTTGGCTCTTTCTTCCTCTACCGATAGGGCCTTATCGTAGGAGTTGGGCTCTACAGCCTCTTGAGTAAAGAATCGTACGGCATGTTCATCCCGAGTCTTGGCATTATAACGTTCAACGACGTCGTTAAGCTCGTCGTTATAGTCATCTCGTTCTGATGGAAGAAGGAGTTGACATAAGTTCACTTGGTTTTGCCAAGTCTCGTTTTCCTGAAGGAGATCGATTGTATTCTCCTCATCGAAGAGTTGGTGTATATCGTCGTTGTCTGAGGAGTACGGAGTTCCCTCAGTTGGATCGTCTAACTCACTGTTCTCAACTTCCCATTCTCGCACTTGATATACCTGATCTTTCGGTAATCTTTCCATGAGAGTTCTATGGGAAGGGCCAGTAAAGTACCAACCCACTCTAGTTCTTCCCGCATAAGGTTGTAATGGTTGCGGTTGAGCGGGCCGTTTCTCCAATGTCTCGAGCGCTTCATGCGCGTTTTGACCGATGAGTATTTGCACTCCAGGGTAATCGGTGTCGAATCTAGGTATTTCCAGTTGCTGGGTGAAATCGTCCTCATCCCAGTTATAAGGTTCCACTTGGGTGGTAGCGAAGTTCTTTATCGCCACCATTTTTACTGACCTTATACTATGTTCTCCTAGTTCATCCTGGGGGGTGGACAACGCACCTACATAATAATCCGCTATTACTGTAGATTTCCAAACCTGCATAATTCCTGACATGTTTAGCTTAGTTCGGAACTTTGGTTGTCCAGCAAAGATGTCTTCGGCTAGTTCTTTGTCGATGAATGTTCCTGTACTACCGGAGTCAAGGAGGGCGTTCACTACATAACTCCTTTTAGGTCCGTGGACCCTTACCTGTACTACAGGAAATTCTCGGATTCCTACATTAGAAGTTGGCGCTTTCCAAGATGGTTGTCGATCAGAAGTAGTTAGAGTGAGGTCGCTGTCTGTATCTTTTTCATACATGAGTGCTCGATACACTGCGGTATTTATCATGTAACAGGATTCGTTTTCATCGGAGAACTCGTCCGTATAGAATCCTTCCATCTCAGATTGATCAGTGTCGTTCACATCACTGAATTGGACATGTAGTTCGGAATCACTTACCTGACTCGGACTATTTCGCTCGAATTCAGTGTGCAACAAGATATGATGTTTCGCACCGCACTTTGCACACCTTGTGTCGGAGTAACAGGTTCGCCGTTGGTGTCCTTGTCTGAGGCAATTATAACACAACCGCTTATCCCACATGACTTCCCGTCTCTCCGTTAATGATTTCTTCAGGAATTCATCACACATATTCAAGCGGTGGGTCCCGTCACATAGCGCACATTTCGGTTTGATGTTACTTACCTTATTTTGAATAACATTGTGCACACTCGTTCATTCTTCGGGCTTTCTCACCTGAATTCTCTTGGGAGACGTAGGAGGATTTTTTCTTACCTGTTCTCTCCTGTCATTGGTTCGAGACTTGAATTTACTTACCTGATCTTTAGGCATTTTATTGACATAATAAGATCTTTCAGTGTCTTTCCCGCTATCCTCTCCTTGAGAAGTCTGGCTTTCGCCGTCGTCTGTATAACACACTGGTGTTACCTTTCTCCTAGAGACGGGTTTCTCACTTACCTTGTTTTCCGGTGTCTTTTCTCTGGACTGCTTTATGAGCTGTAGTTTCACTTCGCCATCCAAGAATGACATGAGATCAGCCATGGTAGGGTCTCATTGTTGTTGTTCCATCATATATAACACTTTCTTGTCCCAGCGTGTACCTACTCCGCCCTTCGGTAAAGTAGAAGCCACTGCCCTAATAACCATAGCACTCTGATACTCATGAGACTTACCTAGGCAATCTAATTGTCGGCAGATCTCCTGAATCTCATCGGAAAACTCTATAATCCCGCTGCTAATAAACTTTCGGGGCGCTACCAACTTTGCATACAAATACCCAGCTATGTTATTCCTATTACCATACCTGATGTTTAGTGTATCCCAAACTTGCCTTAATCCGTCTGGATGTCCAATAAACTTTAACGCCATTAACTTGGGAGATCCTTCCAAGCACTCGATGAGGAATCTAAGTTTCTCTCCATTAGATAGTACAGAGTTCTGTATGTTATCTTTGTAATATTCATTAAAAGGTAACCATTTCATCTCATCTCCATTGAACTTGACGATCTCTCCCACCTTTACCGCTTGCCGGGCTTCGGTTCTAGCCATTTGATGCGTAAAACTTTCTTGGGCCATCGTGTTATTTAATATCGAGTTATCGGTATATAAATTTCTCGGATTATGATCAGGTCTATAGGGAATATCATTATCAACAGGTCGATAATTACCCTTAATAGGGTTCACTATAGGAGTTTCTACTTCGCTAGCAGTATATATGCGTGTAGGCTCCACACCTTGCGCATGAGATACTTCAGACCTAACAGGTTGACACATTGTTACCGGGGGTGGTGGTATACCCTTTTGTAAATTTGCCAATTTATCGCGTTCTAGCGCGATACTTTGCTGCACTTCTTGCAACTCTAACCTACTTTCCTTTACGGTTCCCTTTAACTGTTGAACAGTCCCTTCTAACTCTCGGACCTGTAGGGAGGATCGCACTCGATTCTCCTTCATCTCTCCGAGGAGAATATCCATCCCCCGCCGTCTCTCGTCTACCCAATCAACCGCAGAAGCGGGATCCGCCAACGTCGTAGCGGGCAGACGAGGGACTACGGGCTATATATCCTTTATATTTCGCTCGGAGTCCAGGACCGACACTGTTTCGGGGGCTGTTCCTCTAGGCACAGGTAATTTGGTGCTGTGTAAAGGGAATTTAAAGGTGGGTTCTGGGAGCACAGGTGTCTCTATCACCAAAGGGGTGATTTCAAGAACAGGCCTAATTATTTCAGGCTCATCTACTATAGTAGGGAGTCTTTCTATTTCAATTATTTGTTCTGTGGGTTCTGTACTACCTAAGTTTGTGTTATTTAGTTGTTTTCTAACAGCTGGGGGCAAATCAGGCAGTTTCTGGCGGTGGGATATTCTTCTACGTCTGCTTAGACGAGATCTATTTCCTCCGCCTTCAGCATCGGTGGTATCGCCTTCCTCAGATGATGTATATCCCTGTCTTTTGGGAGTAGATCGATTCATCATCTGCATATTACTAGCTGTTAATTGTTTATTGATGTTGTCTTGCCTCTCTTGAAGATTTTCCAACTCTAGTTGGGTGGTCTCTTCAGCCGCTCTCCGTTCTGCTTCTGCCGCTGCAGCTGCCAAAGCCGCTTTGCTTTCTGCCTCTGCCACTGCAGCTGCCAAAGACGCTTTTCTTTCTGCCTCTGCCACTGCAGCTGCCAAGGCCACTTTCTTTCTGTCTTCTATCCGTTTTTTCTTTACTTGTTCTTCTTGGACTCTAGCGATGCGGAGTTGTTAATCAAATTTAGCTTGGTTCGCAGCTATCCTATCCACATCAATGGCGTCCAACACACGCTGGGCTCCTTCACTATTAGGGCTAAGCCCCTCTAGTCTTCTCCTCAACTCTTCATCTCCTACAAAACGTTGATAGTCCGACAGATAGATGTCAATGGCATCCCTCTTATGCGGCTTCTCTGCCGTCGCTTCACTCTCCACTTGGGAAAAGGTAGCGTCTGTGGATTCCCCAAGTGTTGAGCGCTCATCTAACTGCGATTTCCACGGGGCAGCTCTTTGAACTTGGAGACTCACCCGTTGAAACCAAGTCTTTACGGCAACTTGCAACGACGTGTCTTGTTTTCTTTTAGAAGCCTCCTCAAAGGCCGATAAGATTAGCCTGATTCGTAGAATTCTTTCTCTAACTTGATAAAGCAGCTGTCCCTGCTCTTGAGGTCCTTGTGGTTGTTGAAACAGTTGTTTTTCTAATCGCTCAATGGAGCTGAAGAATCCCTGTACGTATCCGGCTGCTGACCTCTTCCACACAGCTGGATCGATGGTTTCCTTGGTTACTCCCATCCTGTGTATATCTTCCCAGACAGCTTCTGATAAATCAAACGGGAGTCCGGGTCCGGGGAAGTTCCATTGCGACTCAACAATAGACTTCAGTTCTTCCCTTGTGTATCCCGCATAACTATCTTTAGTCGATTGCTTACTTCTCGCCCAATCGATCTGGTGTTCTTCCACCGCAATCAATAACCTAGTGAGTACGGCTGCAGGAAGGATGAGAAGGGGATCCGAATAAACCGCATCCGTCATCTTTGCCCCGCGCTCGGGTGTCAGCTCTACAGTATCCTCACTACTGGAGCTGTCGGGCCATTGAGAAATAAGTTCTTGGCTCGCGGGTTGTTGTTCCGCTGCTTCTTGGTCCCGCTTGACCTGAGCTCGAGTGCCTATGATAGACCTACGGTGTTGGATTAGCCTAGGGTCTGATATTACTACAGGAGGGATGACCTTCCTCACAGTAGGAGGCGATCTGAACTTAGGTCTAGACGGTTCTACATCCCTATCTGAGTCGCAGATAGTTACATCTAATAAACTGTCTGACAGGTTCTGCTTAGTATCAGACATGTTTGTTTGCACAGTTGAATGCTTACTGCTATATTACAGTCTAAGCAAGTCTAGTAATTCAGTATTAACTGTTAGCCTAGTAATTAATTACCGATACTGCTACTCAGTGTAGCGTGATATATATATAATATGATATATTATAATACCGGTATGCTTGTAGTATATATAAATTTTATTACAGACTAGGTTTGTCGCAGAATACCGGTATATAATTTTAGCACAAATATATATAAATATATAATAGGCCTATCGTGAATACCGGTATACAGGCCTACACTTATAGTATATATAAGTATAATTCTGGACTAGAATTAATTACAGAATACCGGTATAATTTCAGCCTAAATTTATAGAAATAAAGATAATAGGCCTATCGTAAATACCGGTATATCAATTATTTAAATAATTGAATTTCTGAATTTTAAGGGTTACTTGGTTACTTTAACTTACTTTATTACCGTTATTTAAGCAGTAGTCCAACTGATATTGAGACCTAATTGTTGTATGGCAGGCCTACTATTTATAAATCGTTTGAGTTGATTTATAATATATATACCCTTATAATGGGTTTTGTCAATATTTGAAATAAATGTTATTATTTCTGGGGAGTCACTACACAGAAGCTGTGCGCTCTCAGTGAAGTGCTACTTGTTGGACACTAAAACAAATAATTCTAATTTACCTAAGTTACTTAATACTACAAATTACGTACAATTCGGGTTGAGATTACAATCTCTAAATAAACACAAAAATTTAATTACAAATACACAAATACGAAATTTTAGGGTAATTTTACAAGAAGTCTACAAACCAGCCTAACAAAGGGTTAGAATATCTGGTTATTACAACGGACAGGGTACTACGGTATTTGAAAATAATAAGTAGTAGTAAATATACTGCGTTGTCCAGATAGGAAAATACCACCGTCTGACGACCTATAGCCGTATCGCTATAGGTACTACGTTATGTATCACGGAGTGTTCCTACCCAGAAGTTAATTACCGCGGTCTACCAGAACCAACGTGCCTATTAACCACTTTACAACACAAATATACTGCCTACACGCTAATTACCTTCGGAAAGCACTGTACACTAAACCCTAAATTAGGTACAAGTACTTGTACAACAAATAATTAGTAGTTAAAAATACTTGAACAGCTAAAAGAACCACGGTATCTGCCGGAGTGACCAAAGCATAAAATCTCCAGTCTTTACCTACGCCGAGCAGCCCTGATGTAGTACCGGGGTTAGTTTAACTATTACGGTATGTATAACAAGCACAATTACTGAAGGAATAAACTTGGGGATATGAATGTTGCGAATAATCGCATAAACTCTGAATAATAAATATTACGCTACGCGTACAAACTACTCAAACAAAATGCAGACTAAATACTGACAGACTACTATCAAGCCTAAACAAACTACGGTATGTGCAGACTCCGAAATGGTTAGTTAGTATGCGTTCTAACCTAGTAGTACGACTTATTCTTTCACAGGGGGTTTACCTCACAGCACTGGAAGCCCCTACGTTCCCAACTGGCACTTTATCGGACATACACTCCACACACACCGAAACTTCTTCAGACCTAGCAACAGCCAGACAACTATCCAGCCTACAAATTATCTAAATAAGAATTATACGCTACCTGTACAGACTACACAAACAAAATACAGACCAAACGATGGCAGACTACTATCAAGCCTAAATAAACTACAGTATATGCAGACTCCGAAATGATTAGTTAGTATGCGTTCTAACCTAGTAGTACGACTTATTCTTTCACAGGGGGTTTACCTCACAGCGTTTGAAGCCCCTACGTTCCTAACTATCACTTTATCGGACAGATGCTCTACACACACTGCAATCCGTTCAGACTTAACAACAGTTAGACAACAGTCAAGCCTACAAATTATCTGTACAATCTGAGCAGGCTTACACGCCTTCTGCTCAATACTGGCCTACAAATAAACAAAACTTGACAGAAATAAGTAAGCTCCAAAAGAAACAAGGGGTGTACAGTCCCTAATCTCTTAAACAGCCTACCGGTATACAATTTCACAATCGAATAATACTGCTGTACCTGTACTGCTGTAAGTACCGGTCCGGGTGATCAGGCAGTCAGGCCTACAGGTTTCCGGTCGACCGGTACTTTCGACTTGATTGCTTACGCCGCAATCCAGAAGCAATATCTGTTATTGTTTGCGCTTTTAAGACCTTTGACAGTTTAACCTGCCAAATTGGGATGTCTTTTAGATGATAGATAGTCTTTAGCCTATGACGAGTATTTGATACACTACATTAGCCGAAGCCAGTCTATGCGCAACCATTCACCCGCTGGATATACCCGGGAGACTGGATTCGGAAGCTTAACTTGATTGAGGTGTAAGCCTACTGTATTATTCGACTGATCGTAATATATAATCTCTGACAAATATTATTCACTTTCGGGAAATATTAACAGTTCCTTTAGGACATGGCGCTCTAAATATGTAAACAGAGTTATGACTTAAACTAGACACAACGAACTGGCTATAGATTCACGTATATGGCGCATTCTTTAGGAAATGCTTTGTTATCAGTTACAATCATACACAATGCTGCACAATACTGCACACTAATCTACCGACCTTCACTAATTTTAGTCACATATAAAGAGAGCAACAGACAATCTATGTCGGGCCTATGAAATAGCATTAGATTCACTTCAAACCACTTAATGTAAGTCGCAATCGTTATATGTATCCGGTCTCTCTAACCTTTAGTATATCAAGAAGATTGGGGTGTCTGATTTTTGATCAGTATTCCGATATAATATTTCATCAACAAATATAATGAATAACCGACAGCAAAGCAGTAATGTTAAGTAAGATATGTATGATATGTTAAGGTAAGAGTTGAGTTGTTTTGGTTTGATAACAGATATACGTTCTATAATTAAGCCTACTAATGTTAAGCTAAAGACTGAAACACGGAGGTGCCAAAAGCCGGTGTTCTTAGGCTCTGGGCAAAAACATATACACTGAATTCATGAGTTTCTGTATCCAACCTCCAACACAGAGTCAAAAAACGCTCTGATTGGTCGACCGAACAAAGAGAGAACAAAGAACAAAGAAATGTTCGACGTGGCAATATCAGCTGTTAGCCGTCGTCATGGTAGCCACACTGTTTTCAAGAGTATCCGGCTTATTGCGTCACAAAATTGCGGATTATATCCGCTAAAGTACACCTACAGAAGAAATTACTCTTATGTCCTCTAAAACACCAGTACAGTAAGGACACGGCCTTTTTATGCCCAGTAAACCAACTACAGAGTACTTTACGGGGAAAATAACCGGCTAGTTACGCAAAAGCCTTTACATACAGTAAATACATAGTAAAGGAGCTGGTTACAGATTGAAACAGTTGAAACGAATCAAAACAATAAACGAGAGTTAGTAATATTGTAGAATAGAAAATAAAATTTAATTGAGAATCAAAATCGACCTACTGGAACTCTGAAAAGCCTGGAGGCCCCGAAACAGGATAGTTGTAGGCCTACTGTACTGTTGTATAATTATTTTCTAGTTTATGTTTTTCATGCTGTATAAATAAAATGGACTGTTCTACAGTACAACAATGATACCAAATACCGTTAAGTACTGATGGCCTTAGAGTACAGCAGTAGAGATACCGGTTCCCTGGAAACAAAATAAAAAAACTGACAAAAACGTAAAAACACCACAATCTTCTACGGTGGTGATTTTGGGCCACTTTGTTCTTTTTTCAAAGGTTCGTGAGTTTTTCCTTTCCAGTTTTCTGCAAATATGAAAAGCAAAAAGTTTATTAGTGGTTTTTACTTTCTCCTTTTTAGACAGTTAGAAATGTGTAAAGCAAAAAGTTTACTTAGATATATTATAGTTTTTGCTTTCTCGTTTTCAGAAATATGAAAAACAAAATGTTTATTACCGGTATTTATTAGCGCCCAGCTGACCTACATACTGTCCTATAGCAATGGGTCTAGCCTATTAAAATATTACACATTTCTGAACAGAATAATACACTTTTGCTTTACATATTTCAGAAAAGGAGAAAGCAAAAGCTAATAATTAACATTTTGCTTTTCGTATCTGCTGATCTGCGTTAAACTGTAAAGCAAAAACTCAATGAAAGAACGAAGTGGCCCAAAATCACCACCGAAATCTTCTTAGCAGCTCAGTCTATTCCTTCCTGCCCAGTGAAAAATGCGCATGCGTATCGCAAGTGATTTTAAAGCGTCATGCGTTTTTATTGCGGCTCAATAAATAGCGATAAAACTCTTGTGATTCGCATGTGATTCACATGTAAAATAGGGAAGCGATTCCACGCATGCGATTCACAACTTATTTTACGCATGTGATTCCGTGCATGAAAATCGCATGCGAATCACACCTCATTTAACGCTTATTTTACGCATGTTTTACACCATGAGAATCTCATGCGTTTATTCCCATGTGAATCGCATGGTTTTAATTACACTCAAGATTATTAATTAAAATAAAGTTGCCTATCAAGAAATAAATAGTTTTAAAATATAAAATTGATGAATATGAATTATCTAATATGGCTGTCGAATTCAGTGATTATATTAATATATTTTATAGAATTGAAAATTATAGGGAATAGTTAAAAGTGTATCATGGTTATTCTAATCTATTTGTATTATCCTTTATATTAACAACCATTTCTAGTATTGATTCATACCGTATGTCTAATATTATATGTCTAGAGAGTGTAATGTAATGTAATGTAAGGTACTGTAAGTACAGTAGGCAGATGATATGGAAGCCAATAGTATCAAACAGTAGTGGAATAATCAACTACTGTATCATATTTTCTGTCACAAAGTTCTCAATATATTACACAAAATTCACAACCAGTAGATTTCTGTGATATTTATGCGTCATCACGCTTGAAAGTCGCAAGTGAATCGCATGTGTGTTTGATGCGACTGAACGCAAGTTGTTGCGATATTTATGTGACTTAACGCAAGTTGTTGCGATATCTATGCGGCTTAACGCAAGTAGGTCGCTTGCGTAAAGGTCGGGCCATAACTCTTGGGAATCACATGAGATACGCCTGCGTTGCACGCTTGCGATACGCTTGCGCACTTTTCACTGGGTGTATTCAATGATACAGATTTGAATTTACCGCCAAAATATAGGTGCCAGATCTGATCTGCCACCCTTTCCAGTACAAATTATATGTGTTTCAATCATTTAGAATTTCCTGGGCTATGGGACAGGGTGGCACCTTTTAGGGACTTTGTGTGTTAAAATCTAAGCATCTTTGGATGAAGTAAGCATAAGCCTGTAAGCTGAAGCTGAAGGTTCACCCAGCTGACCGGAAGGTCACTCACTGTGTATTTGTGACGTCAGCACGTCAAAATCGGGAATCAGGGGAACTGGAATCAAACCGCAAGTATTGCAAGAGTGATAAGAGAGAGTAGGACAGGACGACCAGTGCAGAACTGCAGAATACTAATGTAGTAAGGCAATACACAGGTACAGCTGTACAGAAGTGCAGTAGCAGTACAGCAGTTAGTCCTTTGTCCTTTATTCTGTCTGTCAGTCATTCATTATTCTGCAGTTCTGTCAGGTACCGGTACCCTAATTCTGAGTGCTGGCTGGCTCGTAACCTCGTACTACTGTACTACAGTACTAGGCCTAACTGTTCTGCTGTTAGCGGGAGTGTTTGGCCTATAGTAGGCCTACAGTATACCGGTACCGATAGACAATTCCCTAAAAGGTGCCACCCTGCTCCATAGGGCGGGAAATTCAAATGATTTGAAAGACATGTTTTTTGTACTGGAAAGGGTAGCAGATCAGATCTGCCACCTATATTTTGGCGGTAAATTCAAATCTGTTTTAACATTGAATACTGGAATACGTCATGAATAGACTGATAGAGTAAGACTAATGTAATTAATTGAATCAGAATACAGGAATAAAATATTTATTATCGGTTCAACTCACTCATCTGTCGTTGTTGTTGTTTTATCTATTCTGGGACTTCAAGCAGCACGTGAACAACTAAGCTGATTGGTTAACTGCTAAACTGACTACTACAGTAAGAAGTTTACAGTACTGCAGTATGAAGTCTACTACCCTAGCTCCTTGACCTTTTAGTACGTACCAACGTACATACAGACATACTGCAGCACACTGTGTACAGTTTGTAATGGAAATATGCTAATTCTGTAATTTGAATCAACCGCAAAAAATATATCAATTAACTGCTCCTTTCAGCCTTTCTTTCATCTATCTACTTAAAATCTACTATTAATATACTAGGTATAACTGGTATAAGTGTATAATTGTTATAATTATAATGTTCTGATGTAATTATAAGTGATACAAGCAAGTAATAAATGTTCTTTACATTTACTGATAGAAGTTAAGCCAAATCCGCCGACCCCCCCCCCCCCCCCCCCCTCATCAATTTTCAATTTCGCCCGAAGTCCCAGACTGCCAGACTAGTTAACCAGTCAGCTTAGTTGTTCACGCCTGCTCGAAGCTTCAGAATAGATAAAACAACAACAATAACGGATGAGTGCGTTAATTAAACCGATAAGAAATAATTTATTCTGATTCAATGAATTACATTCGTCTTACTCTATTCATGTATTCAATGTTAAAACAGATTTGAATTTACCACCAAAATATTCCAGTACAAAAAACATGTTTTTCAATCATTTGAACTTCCCGCGCTATGGAGCAGGGTGGCACCTTTTAGGGACTTGTACCGATAGTGAGTGGAGTATACCGTTAACTGTATACACACCACACAATCTGCAATCAACCGCATCCATCCGTTTACAGGTACAGCAGGGCTGGCTGGCTGGACTGGCATTGAACACAGCTGCACAGTGACACTGCTGCGCTGTCTGATTGTCTGCAGACTGCCAGAACCAGACTGTTGCAGCTCAATTTTACTTTAATACTCTCACTCTGTTCAGTGTTCAGCTGTTGCTGCTCTGGGCTGCTGGGCTTAGCCTATGGAACCGAAAGGTTTGTTGTTGTTAATACTGTAATATAGTATTATGTATTATAGTAGAGGTACTGGACTGGTGGCCCTGCATGGAATACTAACTAAAAGAGCGCCACACGGGCTGACGGGTTCCAGCTTCTAGTGCAGAAGTTAGGTCAATAAATAAAAGCTACACTGAACTGCAGTAACGTACGGGTCTGTATCTCAACATAAAAATGCGAGCGTAGTAGTAGGCCTAGTACTATATACCGGTACAGCCTAGTATCTGATCTAATATCAGAACATGACCTGCTACAGTAGTAGTATTAGTATAACCTAGTGATAATAAGTAGCATGAATTTATAATAAGTATTTGTTTCCCTTTCAGGCTGCTTTATATCGCGGTATTTCGGGACGCCCAAAGCTCGACTTTATATTAGCCATGTGTTATCAATGTGGGTAAGTTAAGTTTAATAGCCGGACCGTATCGTACCCAAAAAGCCATGGGCTGTCTTGTACACCATGCTTATTCTCACCATGAGACAGCCCAATCACAATATTGTGCATTGGCGTCGAAAGCAATGTCCTGCAAAGCGGAGGCGGATCCGTTCAAGTGTCAAGCTTGGTAGACTAATGCCTGAATGCAGTAATTAGGCACCTCCAATGCTGTATTGGAACTACATAACTACTGGCCTTGGAGTTCTGCCTACTTGTCTAAAATTAACTTTATCCATTACTAAATAAATGTTGATTATATTTCAATTATTTACGTAATTAAATTAGGGAATATCTTACTCTGCTATTAGCCCGACCAGCACTAGCTACTCTTCCTTGTGTTTTCCAACCCAGGGCGATCGGATGTGGAGTTTCGCAGTTGGTTTATTCCTCGTTAAGATCGCCGGTATGCAACTCCAACTCACCGCTATTTACGGACTCGTTCGGTCTCTCTGTCTCATATTCTTTATTACCCTACTGGGTGATTGGGTGGATAAAAACCCCAGACTTAAAGGTCAGTAGTTAATCTACACTGAGAAAACAGAACCCGGGCAGCCGGGTTATTTACTAAAAAAATGCCGGTTTCTGCAATAAAAGTTTGACACAACATTACCGACCTAGTTGCCAAGGTAACGTTGTTTATATTTACCCTTTTAGTTGCCAAAGTAACGTTGTTTATATTTACCCTTTTAGTTGCCAAGGTAACGTTGTTTATATTCACCCTTTTAGTTGCCAATGTAACGTTGTTTATATTTACCCTTTTAGTTGCCAAGGTAACGTTGTTTATATTTACCCTTTTAGTTGCCAACGTTACGCTGTTTGTACAGAACTTCTGCGTGGTCTGCGCGGCTGTATTTATCGTATTAGTACTGTCTCTAGAGCCGAGCGCCCATTGGTTCCGTATGATTAACGCGCTAATCATAACGATATCCTCGATATCCGCCTTGTTTAGTTCCGGTAGGAAGATTGCGGTGGAGCGCGACTGGGTAGTTGTTATCGCCGGGGGGGATTCCGCGCTATTGGCTAGTTAGTTTATTAATTACAATATAATTACTCAAACTGCGGTATTTAAAACATTTAATAATTAAATTAAAACAACCGAAAATTAATTTGTTATTTATTGTCCCTGCGAGACTAAAGGCCATTTTTTATCATGTGATGATATTTCTTTGGCAAGTTGTTACTTCTAGTTTCTCGCATTCGGGGTAATTTGTTAAGATTTCTAAAATATTTTTCCCCTATAGACGAGATTTCATACAAAATAATATTCGTTCAAAAATCTTTCTTTTTATCGAAATGTAGATTTATTTTATATATAAGGGTATCGATATCAGCTCATTAGTTCTATAATGTAAGACTTTATACTTCGGGTGAGAATCCTGTTAGCGTCCGAAGGATTTACAACGTAGGGGTTAGGCCTGGTGTCGGTAGCGGTCCGACAGCTAGCCGTTTAACCGGCCTGGTGTCGGTAGCGGTCAGACAGCTAACCGTTTAAACGGCCTGGTGTCGGTAGCGGTCCGACAGCTAACCGTTTAACCGGCCTGGTGTCGGTAGCGGTCCGACAGCTAACCGTTTAACCGGCCTGGTGTCGGTAGCGGTCCGACAGCTAACCGTTTAACCGGCCTGGTGCCGGTAGCGGTCCGACAGCTAACCGTTTAAACGGCCTGGTGTCGGTAGCGGTCCGACAGCTAACCGTTTAACCGGCCTGGTGTCGGTAGCGGTCCGACAGCTAACAGTTTAACCGGCCTGGTGTCGGTAGCGGACCGACAGCTAACCGTTTAACCGGCCTGGTGTCGGTAGCGGTCAGACAGCTAACCGTTTAAACGGCCTGGTGTCGGTAGCGGTCCGACAGCTAACCGTTTAAACGGCCTGGTGTCGGTAGCGGTCCGACAGCTAACCGTTTAAACGGCCTGGTGTCGGTAGCGGTCCGACAGCTAACCGTTTAAACGGCCTGGTGTCGGTAGCGGTCCGACAGCTAACCGTTTAACCGGCCTGGTGTCGGTAGCGGTCCGACAGCTAACCGTTTAACCGGCCTGGTGTCGGTAGCGGTCCGACAGCTAACCGTTTAACCGGCCTGGTGCCGGTAGCGGTCTGACAGCTAACCGTTTAATCGGCCTGGTGTCGGTAGCGGTCCGACAGCTATCCGTTTAACCGGCCTGGTGTTGGTAGCGGTCCGACAGCTAACCGTTTAACCGGCCTGGTGTCGGTAGCGGTCCGACAGCTAACCGTTTAACCGGCCTGGTGTCGGTAGCGGTCCGACAGCTAACCGTTTGACCGGCCTGGTGTTGGTAGCGGTCCGACAGCTAACCGTTTAATCGGCCTGGTGTCGGTAGCGGTCCGACAGCTATCCGTTTAACCGGCCTGGTGTTGGTAGCGGTCCGACAGCTATCCGTTTAACCGGCCTGGTGCCGGTAGCGGTCTGACAGCTAACCGTTTAATCGGCCTGGTGTCGGTAGCGGTCCGACAGCTATCCGTTTAACCGGCCTGGTGTTGGTAGCGGTCCGACAGCTAACCGTTTAACCGGCCTGGTGTCGGTAGCGGTCCGACAGCTAACAGTTTAACCGGCCTGGTGCCGGTAGCGGTCCGACAGCTGACCGTTTAACCGGCCTGGTGTCGGTAGCGGTCCGACAGCTAACAGTTTAACCGTCCTGGTGTCGGTAGCGGTCCGACAGCTAACCGTTTAACCGGCCTGGTGTCGGTAGCGGTCCGACAGCTAACAGTTTAACCGGCCTGGTGCCGGTAGCGGTCCGACAGCTAACAGTTTAACCGGCCTGGTGTCGGTAGCGGTCCGACAGCTAACCGTTTAACCGGCCTGGTGTCGGTAGCGGTCCGACAGCTAACCGTTTAATCGGCCTTGTGTCGGTATCGGTCCGACAGCTAACCGTTTAACCGGCCTTGTCTCGGTAGCGGTTCGACAGCTAACCGTTTCACCGGCCTGGTGTCGGTAGCGGTCCGACAGCTAACCGTTTAACCGGCCTGGTGTCGGTAGCGGTCCGACAGCTAACCGTTTAACCGGCCTGGTGTCGGTAGCGGTCCGACAGCTAACCGTTTAATCGGCCTTGTGTCGGTAGCGGTCCGACAGCTAACCGTTTAACCGGCCTGGTGTCGGTAGCGGTCCGACAGCTAACCGTTTAACCGGCCTGGTGTCGGTAGCGGTCCGACAGCTAACCGTTTAATCGGCCTTGTGTCGGTAGCGGTCCGACAGCTAACCGTTTAACCGGCCTGGTTTCGGTAGCGGCCCGACAGCTAACCGTTTAACCGGCGTGGTGTCGGTAGCGGTCCGACAGCTAACCGTTTAATCGGCCTTGTGTCGGTAGCGGTCCGACAGCTAACCGTTTAACCGGCCTGGTGTCGGTAGCGGTCCGACAGCTAACCGTTTAACCGCCATCTCTATATACAGATATCAATGCTACGATGCGTCGGATCGATTTGACATGCGCCTGTTTGGCGCCGGTCGTGGTCGGCCAGGTCATGGCGTTTGCGTCCATGATAGCCTGCGCTGTTGCCATAGCAATATGGAATGTAGTGAGCGTGGTGGTGGAATATTATTTGCTGCGTCGCGTCTACGATTCGGTTCCAGAACTTGCTATTAAGGTGCCATATAATCGTAAGTAAATAAATATATTCCGGTTCTTAACTTTTTTTACTCCGCTCTAGGGATTACTACCACTACAGCCGAATTACAACCTAAATTGTAACTATAACCTGTTCTATTGACTTTTGTTTATTATTTTGGTTAGAATAACGTGTCACTGTAACCTGTTCCTTTGTCTAAATTGTGAATTTAACATTGAGGCGGAAAAAAATTAATTCGCCGAAATAGGATTTGCGTTCAGTTTTCCACCTGTCTCTGGAGCTTACCGGCAACTCATTGGGAAAGTTATCAAACCTTTGTTTCGATTCCTGATCGCAGCGTTTATTTGTCATATATTCATACTATTTGAACTTGACCAGCAGATTCCAGACTGTTATTTATTTAAAAATAAACTCGTGTTCTAGAAAGAATATGTTTTGTTATAGTCCATCCATAATAAATGAGTTAGTTGAGGGGGGGGGGGGGGGGGGGGGGGCAGGCACTAGGCATAGCTAAAATTTCATCCGGAGCCCGGAGGTTTCTCCGGGTTACAATATGAGCTCCGGCCGGAGGTTTGGGGATGGATAATTCCAATGTATTATTATAGTAGACATAGACAGATATGTATTCATTCATTCGCCGCACTTATCGAAATATTTCGTGGTTCTAATGGAGAAACAATGGCTGCTGTACAATGATGCAGCACACAATGGCTATCTGTGGCGAAGCCAAAAATTATATTTGGAGGGTGTGCGGGATAAAAGAGACCAATTCTTAAACACAGTACTAATATATATAGAAAACTATATAAAATACTGTAGTTTACGAGTCAGCTAGGAATGATTCCTCCCAAATTGGTGATGAGAACGTAGTGAAAACTGGCATCACATCCTCCCCATAATCCGCAACCTTCGCTTCATCATCACCTACTTTGTCCCGGCCACACTCTGCCTCAACGATGACCTGGCGACACGCTGCCTCAACGATGACCTGGCCACACTCTGCCTCAAATATGTCGGTCCCGATCACATCTTTGTCCTCAAATCCTAGAAAAGGACCCACAGTCTTCTTTTCCTGAGGATGTACCGCCATGTGTCGTCCAACAGCAGCCTTATTCGGCCAGGATTTACCACATATGGGGCATTGGCAGGTGCTGATCTTATCAACCATTGAGGGGCAATATGTATCGAATGGAAGTGTTATAGGCACGCGAATAAGAGTGCGCTCCTGTAGACTGGCGAATCTAGGTTTAGGCAGTTTAACTGCCTCGCTGGATGGGACCAGCCCTAATCCCCTTCGCGAATATTCGACAACAGCAGGTGGTGGCAAGAAGCGTTGGGGGAATATAGCTAACCAATTAGAAATGAACTTCTTGCAGCAGGCAATGTTTTCACACTTAACAATTTGAAGTGCATACTTCGATTGCTGTACATGGGTTGCTAACCACTTGGCACTCATAGAAGCTGGTTTAATTTCTGATTCTTTCGGACGAACGTTTGTAATGACTGGATGATTGTCAATTATGGTCGATGACCAAACATCAGCCAGTGCTTCAGCGGCAGCTCGAAAATTGGCAATTTCCAGTTCGGTATCAACTGTCTTTCCTGCCGAATCGAGATGGTTACCATAGCTATCATGGGGCAGTATAATACCAGACAGGTCGTGTGACAGGGGTGCCATTCGCCGCTCACATGGATTAAATGCTGATAGACCAGCAGCATTAGCTGCTCTAATCACAACGTCATATCCGAATGTCTGAAAAATATGGATATCAGCGTCGAGGATTTTAGGGTAACGCGGACCCTCGTCACTTGCTCCATCGCTTTCTATTAATAGTATTGGCGTTTGTGGTACGTGAACCTCATCTCGTAATACTTCCACCATGTCAAACAGGTGGGAAAACGATGTAGATTTATCGTGCTTTCCAGATCTAATGCTAATGAATGTGTCTCCTGAGTAAGTTAGTTTACCTCCTTCGCTGATATCACACTTGGCATAAACTGAGGGGATCAATTTATGCCTGGGAGCCACCACAAAATCATGGTCAGGAAGGCGCACCCGATATTCCATATGCATTGCTAGTGGAGCTTGAGAGTTGGCTGCAGTTAGACCAATTGGAATTCGGGCCTTATCATCAATGGACATGAATGTCACTGCTGTACCTCCAAATAAACAACACACCTCGTGGAGATCTTGTACGAAGGAGGCAGCAAACTGGCGGTCGATATTTCGTTTACGAAGGTTTGACTCGGGACGCAGCAGTTTTACTGGGACTGTGGAAACATGTCGCTTTCCTTCCTTTGAATTACAGCGACGTGGAAGTAGGCGGATATATAAGGCAGATCTGTGAAAACATATAGTTTTTTTTATACCTAATTATTTTATACTTTCTACGTATATACATTTACACTGTAACACTAATACACCATAAAACAGACAGAGACGGATATCAAATACTTGGATCGTCGTCATCTGTGAATAATGTGACTTACCTACACTGAAAAAACATACCTGTGGTTATTTTTTAAAAAACTGCCAGTTTCTCGTTAAACCTCTGGTTAATCTCGGGACAAAATAACCAGAAGTTTTTCTAAGAAACTGGCAGTTTTCAGTACTAAAATAACCCAGGGTTGTCACTTGCAAAAACGACAGGTTCTTTAGTATATTAAACCCCAGGTCAAGTTAACAAGGGGTTTATTTATGGAATATTAATTAAAATATTAATATTAATTAAGATAATTAAAAAAAGGCTATAAAAAATGGCTATTTTGGTGCAACGGGGCGGGACACCACAGCCATAGGCCGCTAATGAGCGTAAATGTAATATGGTAAAACTGTAATTGTGCCTAACCTAGATAATTTGAAGTCTAGCTTCATTAGTTACTCATGCAGATCATCTATGGTAGTAACTGTTCTCAAAGTATTTGTACGACGGCGATCATCTGCAGCGGTTGACTGCAGCACTATATTAATTATAGCCTTTAGAAGCTCAGGTTGGTCAGTCTGTAGTGAAGGTCGGCCTTTCTTTTCCTTTACTTTGTTGAATATCTTATTACTTTCTGGTAATTCCTTGCGAATTTGTAGTATTGCGTCCCTCATTCTATCCCGAGCCTTCTTTTTCCTCTTTGCATCATTTACGAGTGCATTAAGTTTCCTTTTTGAAGCCTTTATTTTCAATTTTTGAGTTTCTATATCGCGCGTTGTCACATTGGATAACCCCGACGAACGGCAATCCAACATAGTTAGTAGTCTTTTCTCATCCATTGTAATTTCTCCCTCAATCCTATCACGAGCTGGGGTTTCCAAGTTTCTAGGCTTTTCAGAATCCGACGTGGTAACATGCATTGCAGACTCTATTTCACCTGGCAATGCAGACTCTATGACCTCAGGGGAGGCAGATTCTATGATCTGGGGGGAGGCAGACTCCATGATCTGAGGCGATGCTGTCAATGCACCTCGTATGGCAGAGGCAGGTTGACCTGTCTCTGCGGATTCTGCAGCACCACATGCGCTGGACTCTGTGGCGCCAATCGAATAAGTTTGGAACATATGCCATGCATTTATCTTCGCGGCTGATTGGCGGTGTACCAATTCTTGTAATTGTGATTTCTTGGCCAACAGGGCCGCTTTATCTTTTTTGAGCAAGTTCCATTCTTCTTGCCCCTTTCGGAATTGCTTCTCTCTAGATAACTCGCTATGCGACTTTCTATATAGTTCGATAAATTTATTGTATTCCGACATTGCTGGGAGTTATTACCGGTACCGGTAGCCTATTTATCGTGCAGCCTTAGGCCTGCCGGGAGTGGGCACTAGTAAAGAATAGGGGACCGCAGTACTGACCAGTACATTATCAAACTGAAACTACTTATTAGCCAGTATAATATAGCGTTACGGTACGGGCTTAATACATTGTAATACATGATAAACTTCACGTATACTGTACAGTGTACAGGTACACCCATCAAGGGTTAGGTTGGCCGTCTCCCCAGATTCTGAAATTGAAACTGAAACGTTTACTTTCACTTTAAATATGCGGGGCCTAGGTGCCCATCCCAAAGTTAAGTTTAGACTACATTTGGCCATATGGGCTGCAAAGTTGACAATAAAAAATTTAAAAACAGACGTCCGAATTTTGCTACACCCCCCCCCCCCCCCCCCCCCCCCTGTCCGTAAATGTCCGGATTTGGCCGACCCCCCTCCCCCCCCTCTAGCTCGGACGTCTTTTATGGATGACCCCAGATGTAAAATGTAAATAAAATAGTTCTAGAATTATTCTGAATTTATACTGATTATGAGAAAAAATGTAGAACTTTTTTCACTATTCTCGAGGCATTTTATTTACCGATCGCTAGCGAGGATAATGAATGGTAGATATAATATTGAACAAAATATGTTAACTACGTTTTTTCCAATGTAATACGTAATTCTATTGTAAAATTAATATACTTTTTGTTGCTCAATTCTTTTAAAATATAGAGCAATTAGTGTAACAAATCAAGTAAAGCCGAATAAAGTAAAATCAATGCAATCCGATGGATTATTTTTTTGATTACTCTTATTTCTCCCGATTTTGAGGTATATTCGAGCGAAAAAGTAACAATTTAAGAATAAAACCTAATATTTTAATTCGAATTTAAACAACATAAGCTCCGTATTGGCTCTGGGTTAATTCGCCCGGAGCCGGAACCAGAAAATAGGCCCATAGCTTCGGATTTCCGGAGCCGGAGCTCTGTTGCATCCCTAGCAGGCACGTAACTATTTTCTTGTCGCCGCCTTTACAACTAACTCATCAGCCAACCGTGATTTATTTTGACTGATTTCCCACCATCCTGGCTATAGAATCTAGTTTCGAATATAGAATCTAGAATATTATAATATAAAGAATATATAATCTTTGTTAGTTGCTATATTTTGCCACAGTAGCAAGTGACAGTGGCAATGACAGAATGATATAGGATAAACATTCACAGATATTGAAAATCATCCTGTCAGTCTGTCCTTCTTTTTGAATTTATTAACATATAATATACGTTACGTTCGGTAATATACTAATTTACGTTACGTTCGGGAGCCAGTAGTTAGTCAAGCAGACAGCCAAGTGCCAGCAAGTCCAACCGAGAGAAATACGCAGCAATATTACAACAACAACAATTCCATAGGGCACGGAAGTAGAGGAAAACCGGACTTTTAATTTAGTTTATATTACGCGATTAATTTCCACTCGTCATGTATCCAACAATATACAATACATTAAAATGAATTCCATGGTCTATGCTCTATGGTCATTCACCCGTCTTTAGTTTGAATTTTGAAAGACACGAGTGGGGCCTTCGTGCAGCAAAAACTGCAAGACATCTTAGCGAACAATTATGATTTTACTATGGCTAGTTATATTTTGGCTTCCAACACACTGATACACACACACAGACAGACAGACAAACAGACAATGCACATTTATATATATTAGATAACCCAATCGGATCGACACACGAAGTTAGAAACGGCTACTTTTTTACCCACTCACTATAAAACAGAGTGGAAGGGTTTACTGTGGAAGATCACCTAGGGTGGTGAACGGGATTTCCTTTAGGAAATAGAGTGGAAGGGTTTACTGTGGAAGATCACCCATGGTGGTGAACAGGCATTCCTTAAGGAAACATAGTGGAATGGTTTACTGTGGAGGATCACCCATGGTGGTGAACAGGCATTCCTTTAGGAAACAGAATGGAAGCTGAAGGGTTTATTGTGGAAGATCACCCATATGGTGGTGAATAGGGATGTCCCGGAATCGATATTTTGATTCCGGCCGGAACCGGAACCGGAATTCAACATGCCGGAATATTCCGGAAATGACCCAGGAAATTTTATAATTTTTTATGAAACAAATGAATTTTTTAATTTTTTAATGACCTGAGCTGTTTGTTACGGCCTATCGCGTCATTAGGTCCTTTGGTGCAATATCCTGGTGTCTTTAAGGGAAAGGAGCATGTTACAGTGACATGTTATTCGAACCAAAACAATAAACGAGGCCAATAGTACATGTTACAGTTTACTTATTGCTGGGAATAAATATATTTATGGTAAGAAATGGATTTGCTGTAAATAGAAATTAAACTACTATATTATGCAGCACCTACGACGCAGAACTGAACTAAAGAAACTTAGAAATGTGTTACATACCCATCAAGACTGAATTCACTGTAATACACAGGGTGGCTGTGAATTTTCCCTCGTTACATAGGTTAGTTAGGTTCCACCTTGGTGTAGTGGTTGCATTGATTCCACTTC